>JAULAV010005766.1:0-42582 GCA_030789695.1 Scilla litardierei
ATTGTTCTTCCTGGAGAGGCTTCGTCGTTGATGTACATGCAGGTATAGTCGACGATCGTGGATCGGATTAAGGCTGGCCAGGCTGAGGATCCGAAGCTGATGAAGATTCGGGAGCAGGTGGAAGCCGGTCTGCGGACTGACTTTTTGATTCATGAGGATGGCTCGCTGAGGTTCGGAGCCAGGTTGTGTGTGCCAGCTGGGGATATCAGAGAGGAGCTGATGGTGGAGGCACACAGTTCGCTGTATTCTGTGCATCCTGGTGGCACCAAGATGTACCAGGATCTTCGTCTAAATTATTGGTGGCATGGTATGAAGAGGAGCGTGGCTCGGAGTGTAGCCAAGTGCTTGGTTTGCCAGCAAGTGAAGGCGGAGCATCAGCGTACGGCCGGGTTGCTACAACCGCTTCCGATTCTGGAGTGGAAATGGCAACACATCACTATGGATTTCGTGACTGGACTACCTCGGAGTCCGAAGCAGAATGACGCGATTTGGGCGATCGTAGATCGATTGACCAAATCTGTGCACTTTATTCCATTCCGAGTGGGACAGTCCACTGAGGCGCTAGCGAGGAGATACATGGAGGTAAAATTCTTTTTACTCTCCGTTTTTATTTCCTTTTCCTAGTTTGGATAGTGATGTAATGTGAATCGTGCAGGAGGTTGTGCGACTTCATGGAGTCCCCATGAGTATCGTGTCTGACAGAGACACGAGGTTCACATCTCAGTTTTGGCAGAGTTTACAGAAGAGTTTGGGTATGAGTCTGAGTTTCATCACGGCGTACCATCCGCAGACGGATGGCCAGTCCGATAGGACGATTCAGATTTTGGAAGACATGCTGAGGGCGTGCATATTGGATTTCAAGGGTTCGTGGGAGGACCATCTACATCTGGTAGAGTTTTCCTACAACAACAGCTTCCAGGCGAGTATTGGCATGGCGCCTTTCGCCGCTCTTTATGGGAGGAAATGTCGATCGCCATTGAGTTGGGATGACGTTGGTGATCGGGAGTTGTTGGGACCTGAGATGATCGTGGAGGCCGTGGATATCATCAGGAATATTCGGGAGAGGTTGAGAATTGCTCAGGACCGTTTTAAGCATTGGGCGGATGCTAAACGTCGTCATTTGGAGTTTCAGCCGGGCGACCATGTGTTCTTGAAGATTTCCCCGAATCGTGGTGTGATTCGTTTCGGGAAGCGTGGAAAGTTGAGCCCGCGATACATTGGACCGTTTGACGTTTTGGAGAGGGTTGACGAGGTAGCTTATCGCTTGGCCTTGCCGCCATCTTTGGAAGGAGTTCACAATGTTTTCCATGTGTCGCAGCTTCATCGATACATTAGCGATCCGTCTCATGCGGTAGATTTTTCGGAGATTACCGTTCACCCCGATATGACGTATGACCATCATCTAGTGCAGATTCTGGACAGGCGTCAGAAATCGCTTCGGAACAAGATTGTCAATCTTATGAGGGTGATGTGGCGACACGGCTCACCTGGAGAGTCTACTTGGGAGAATGAGGATGAGATGCGAGAGCGTTTCCCACTTTTGTTTCCGGACTCGTGAGTATTTGGAAATTCCGAGGACGGAATTTTTCTTAAGTTGGGGAGGATGTAACGACTGCTTTACATGTATCTGGATTTAATATAATATAATATATGTTTTGGTGGATTTTCTCCTCTTGTGTGGTTTTCGTCTCCGTAGCTTTCATTTTCGATCGATTCGTCGTATTTTCTCGCTTCTTCCTTAGGATTGTCGATTTCGAAGTAAGTCATTCGTGACGGACATCATAACGGTCGTATCTTACTATTAGATCAAGCCTAGGAGTCTTAGGAATCGACCCCGGGGCCCCGCGCTCCGTATCGGTACTTTTTGTGCTCATTAGCCGGTATAAGAAGGGGCACCGACCAACTAGATGATGATCCAGTCGGTCGGCAATCCTTCTTGGACCGACTAGTTGGCTTTCTAAATTTCTCAGGAGTTACTGTTTATCGTTAGTCGGTCTAAGAACGTTGGTTGACCGACTAGGTTGCAAACTAGTCGGTCAGTAATGCTTCTTTAACCGACTAACACATCATCTTAATTTTAGTTGAGTTACTGTTTACTCTTAGTCGGTCAAAGAACGTTCATCGACCGACTAGATGCTAAACTAGTCGGTCAGTATTTGTTCATGGACCGACTAACTCTAAATCCTATTTTCGTTCAGGAGTTACTGTTTGCACTTAGTCGGTCTGCATTGGTCGACCGACCGACTAGTTGCCAAACTAGTCGGTCAGTGGTTGCTCTTTGACCGACTAACCAGTGTTGAAACCCAAATTTCTGGGCAGCCGCCAGCCCATCCTATTTAAACCCAACCCAATCGATTTCATCTTCCCCAACACGACCTAAAACCCTAAAATCTTCCCCCTTGAGCCCCCATCTTCCTCCAAGCTTCAATCCTTCATTCCAAGCCCTAAATCCATCATCCAAACCATCCATCCACTCTATCTACCTCTCATCTTCCCCAAAATCTCATCAAATCCATCAAAATCCCCAAATCCCCCAAAACCCTAGTTTCCCCAAGTTTCTCCAATCTTTTCCAGATCTGATCCTAGGGTTCCCCGGAGTGTTTCTTCCGTCTCCTCTTGGTAAGAAATCGATTCCTCTATGTTTTCATAACCTATTTATATTTTTATGAAACCCTAAAAAAATTTCATGTTGTTTGATGGTTGTTCCCCCATAACAGCGATTTCCCCGTGGATTGGCATCCGTGTGACGAAGTGGTCGTCATCCCCGGTGCTAGGCAAGTGAAACTTGCCACTTAGGGTTTAGGCCATGTTTTAGGCCATTTGCTAGTTGTAGGCGTAAAAGAGACTAGGCGACGAAATGATACTCGCCTAGGCGCAAATTGGGGACAACGAAGCTAGTTCCGACATTTAGCATGTTGCACAATTACCATGTCATGTTTACTTTCCATTAACGGTACGCAATTTAAATGTCATGTCATTGCATTCTTTTGGTGATCCCGTGATTGCGTAGCATCGCTACAATACTTGTGTTCCTGGCTCGTGACCAGAAGCGAGCATAATGAGTTGCTAACCCCAACGCTCGATATATTGAATTGTGAACTAAGAAACAAGCTCCCGTGCGGGGCAACCCTGGCTCACTTGCTGGGCTCATGTTCAGGGACCCTGGCTTGTTTACGTTTGGGATGGGGTAAGGGTTAAGCGGCCATTCAACTGGGGGTCTGTTTGATCAACAACTGCAGTTGTAAGGCGTAAACTCTGGGGTGGGGTAGTGTTTAGTGCCGATCGGTGTGAATGATGAACCATTCAGCTGAAGGGCGTAAACATCTACAAAATAACGTGAAACGTGAATTGGGTTTAGTGCCGATCGGTGTGAATGATGTACCATTCAGCTGAAGGGCGTAAACCCCTACAACAATGTGAATTGATTGAGAATGTCAGTAGCTTGGCTACTCTTGTCTTGTCCCGATAATTGTTCTCTTGTACAAATTGTCTTGCCATGTTTCAATTGTGCACTCATGTTATAACTGCCATGTCATGCATACTAAACTGCTAGGTTGCTAGAGCCTTATTTTTAGTTTCCTTGCTCAAGTCTTTTAGACTTGCTGACATGTGCCCCTTTACTCTTTTGGGTGACACATGTTAGATCCTGAGCATGAGTACCTTGTTGAGGACGAGGTGTTTACTGACGCCGAGCCCGAGCTTGTGTTTGACGGGGAGTACGTGGACACTGGGGACCAGTCCTAGTGTCTTCGTTGTGTTTTACTTTTGTTAGACAGTTGTTTTGTTATCGGTGCGTAGCACCCATACTTTGTTATGTCGTTTCTTTTGTTGGCCTTGTTCTGGGCCTTAGACTCTTTTCCTTTAGCCTGGTGGCTTTTCTGGATGTTGGACTTATTTTCTTGTTGGACAATTTATGAGATGTGAGATTTTATTTCAGTCTCTCCTTGTGTTATTATTGTTATTCCGTTGTGGTTACAGGGACCTGCTATGTATTTTTGACGCTTATCGGGTTTGGGGCTTCACAGCTCCACTCTCGTGCGGACCTTTTCACGTCTCGCCTCCATTTTAGAGAAGTGGGTCGTGACAACCGACGAACTATATTACTAATTGACGGCTACCGTCATTTCATCAATGAGAGCCACTAAAATACATCGAAACTCCAACCCACGAGAGTGCATGATTTGAGATCATTCTGACCACGAGAGTGGCATGAATATTGTCAATTCTTAATGCACGGATCGTGTGTGCCTATCGCGAGAGCGGGGGTTAATGTGATACGTTAGATTCAAGGCGCTTAGAGCCATGAATTCCACATCTTAGATGCGACAATCCATAATAAATCCAATGCAACGTAAGAATCTTAACCTAGCATCGACATCTGACGATCCTAGTGGTGAGTCATAAAGCCCTACTCTTTATTAATTAATCACAATCCCAAACAAACAATCTGTTGAAACCGTCTGCTACCTAAATTTCGAGATTTGGAAATATCCCGAGACAATAACATCGCTACCCTCCCTACGGGATCGATAATATTTTATACTATTACTTGACACCGTACGCTTACGTAAAGTGTCAGGAATTCGCATTTGGGATACATCTAGCCCTTGGCATTCGTGCCATTGCTAGGTGGCTTCTAGGTGTAGGTTTTGGGAGCATCAGTCGCCTGCTCCAAAAGCTCAAGAAAGAGTTAAGAATTATTTGACTTGAGATGTGCACAACAGTCACCTGTAGAATGCTGACCAGGCGCCTGGTGATCACTAGTCACATGTCCTGCCTTCAACAGTCGGCTGTTGGAAAGCGAGAGCCTCCAATTCGAGTTCATGGCATGAGAAACCTATTGGGTTAGATTCTATGATATTCTTAAGGCTTACTAAGATGGTTATATGCATATCCATGAGAGTATGACCATCTATCAAGGCATTACAATATCATATGACTCAAAAAGAGAAAAGCAATTACATGAAATAATAAATGGATTACAATTACTTCCCTTAGAGTCTAATCTTTAAGCTCTTGAGGCCTTGATGTTTCCCATCATCTTCCATGCTTTGGCACCTCTTGATGAGCTTACCTTCATCAAGATCCAAGATTTGGCAATGCTCTCATTGATGTCCATCCTTCCCCAAGATATTAGTCTCCAGAAATGATATTCTTCATCTGATTAAACATGAGACTAAAACATGAGAGTCATTAGAAACAACATAATGTTATGATCATCATCAAAACAATATTAGTCTAAAACACCAATACCTAACACTTTGCATGCCAAGAAATATTTTTCTATGCATAAGCATGCCACATCCACTCCTCTTGTAAAGGTAAAACCATTGCCTAAGAAATCCTTAAGTCTTTGGATTCCGACTAAGGTTAGTGTGCAAGAGAGGAATAGTTACATCAACTCTTTAGTTAGGGATGTGATCACCTCATGTGATTACATTAGGAAATCAAACGCATCTTGGGTTTGGTTCCCTAATCTTTAGGTCTCTCACACATGTGCATATTGCATGGGTGTTTTGCTTTCATTTTTACATCTTAGCATACACATTGATTGTGTGTGATGTTTCATGATTTTGAAATTATTTCGAAATTATTTTTCATGAAAATAGGACCTTGGGGATTTCATTCTTATACATGCATTTGTTAATCTATGTGTATGATAATAGGGGAATTAGTATGTTATGTATGTTTTAAAGTATTTTAAAACATATTTTAAATCTCATTTTTGGTTATTTTTGATATCATTCTTACATTATTTCCAATTGATTATTTGGTCCAAACTTAACCTATTGATGTTGCCAACATTTTTCATGCTATATTTTCTCTTTGCAATATCATTTGTATCAATGATGCTTGTTCCTTCTATATCCATGCTTTGATACAATTTAGGCCCATGGCTCCAATTATTACTTTCAATTAGTAAAAGTATTTTACAATTGGTATTAAATCATAAGAGTCAACATTTTGACCCTTTCTGTGATCTAGGTGGAGCATGAGATAGTGATTGATACACACTTAAGTTTACAATTAGGTATCATACATCTCTTAATCTCTTGGAGTTTGTCACGTTTTTAAAGGAAATTAATGACAAGAATTATTTCTTGTATGTTGTGTCCACCTTTTTGACAATGACAAGGGGGAGAGAGATATGGGGATTATGTAAATCATCATTCATACCAATTATGGGGAGAGAGATATACATATATTTGGAGAAAGATATGAGAGATATATGGTTTATATAATCCTTACCCATTGTATGTCCCAATTTCTTTGAAGTTTTATTGGGTTTTTTATTTTCAATTGGTGCATATAAGTAGGGGAGCTCATTAACATTGTGCATTATTTGTTTATGTTTTACATAATGTGTGTCATCATCAAAAAAGGAGGAGATTGTTAGGCATTAGTGTTTTAGACCAATATTGTTTTGATGATAATCACAACATTATGTTATTGCTAATGACTTTCAATGTTTTAGTCTCATGTTTAACAATTGAAGAATAGTATTTTGGAGACTAAAAGCTTGGTGCAAGGATGGACACCAAAAGGACCATTGCCAAAGCTTGGAGCTTGATGAAAGGAAGCTCATCAAGTGGTGCCAAAGCTTGGAAGATGATAGTGAGATCAATGATACTCAAGCTTGAAGGCTTAGACTCTAGGAGAAGCAATTGTAATCCATGTAATATTTTATTACTTGCTTTTCTCTTTTTGAGTTTAGGTCTTTGTAATGCCTCGATAGATGGTCATACTCATTCATGCATATGCATTAACCATCTTAGTGAACCTTAGGATCTTCATAGAAATCAATCCAATAGATTTCCCCCTTGCCATGAACTCAATTAGAGTTTCTGACTTTCCAATATGTGCCTACTGAAGGCAGGACAGATCACCAGGCGCCTGGCCAGCCTTCTACAGGCGGCTAATATGCACAAGCTCGAATCAAAATGCCTTGACTCTACCTTGAGATTTAAGTGCAGGTGACTGAAGTACATTTGTCAAGCGCATGTCAACCATCAGGCGTCTGGACAATTTTCTGCAATCACCTGATGTGCCAATGTGCTTAACTTGGGACATTGTTCTACAGTCGTCTAATGTCCCAATGTGCGTAACTTGGTTTTTGAGCTCCAAATTCATCTTGTGGGTCAGTCGATTGAAGTTCAATTGCCAGCCGCATATCTTCCTTCAGGTGACTGAACATTGTTCTCCAGTCGCCTGAATGCATAAGTACGTAAGTTGTCATTTCTCAACTTAAATCCATACCCTGTGGTTGCCACATGCTGAAGCCTTTGCAGGCGCCTATACGGTGGTACATGCGCATGTGTAGTCTTCTACAGTCGCCTGTCCTGGCTAGATTATAACCATTGGGGATAATCTAGCCGTTGATCAGTCATATGTCTCTTGTTCTACAGGCGCCTGCCCAAGCCATTTTCAGCCAAATTATAGTCATTGCTGATTTCCTCTCTTTGGCTTTTTGCTTGGTTTTATGGGGGTTTCTTGGCTTCCTATATATATGAGAGGATTAGTTCTACTAGAACTCTTGATACATCTTGGTTGATATTGAAGATCATTAAGAATATCAAAGCCACTCATATTTCTCATTTTCCCTCATTAGAAGATCTAATCCTCTTCATGCATTGAAGCTAGCTCAAGGAAAATCCTCCAAGTGCATCAAAGCTCATCTCAACACTTGGAGTCCTTTTCCATATCTTGCATACAACATTAAGTAAATTCATCTCATCAAGGCATAGATAAGAGTCTGTTTATTTCATCTTTGTGATCGAAACCCTAACTCTATGTGTGGGAGTTAGTTACTCTCTTTGTAGGAGTTTAACCCTTGTGTATGGTTGGTTGAGTTCCTGTGTAGGACAACCATAATTCTCTGTGTGTGAGTTAGTTCTCTCTGTGTGTGAGCTTGTGTAGGGGTGGTTGAGTCCTTGTGTAGGACAAATCATTTGTGCAGGGTATCCCATGTGTAGGGATAGTATCCACTAACTTGTATAGGATCATAGTGAATATTGGTGTGGCTGGATGTACCTTAGTTGGGGAACCAGGGTAAAATCTCTTGTGTTTGTGTTTGCTTGATTGTGTTAATTATTCTCCTCATGCACTTATAATTCCGCATTTACAAGTTTATTTTTTAATTACATAATTATTGCCATTACTCTATTCACCCCCCTCTAGAGTGTTTTCTGTTAGTATTACAAGGTAGACGGTCCTTACAGTCATGTATCGCATCATGTCTAACAGAATACGATTCATGCTCTCCAACACACCAATGTGTTAATAGACTTGACCTGAGAGAAAATCTCATTTTCTTTTAATTACACAAGAATTACACAGTTAAGTATTCGCCTCTTCGATGTGATCGAAGTATTTCAAATACTTCTACCATTCCGTTCTTTATTGCATCAGACTTGTGTTTCATCAAGAACACGTGTCGTAATAAAATATGAATAATATATCCATGCTAATTTAGACTTAGGTCGAGGTACATCCATATGTACGAGACCATGAGTTCTCCAACTCATTTTCACACTATCTTATAGAAGGGGTTTTGGCCATCATACACTTGAGACAAGACTTACAAGTGTCTTTCGACTCATAATACGAGAGGTCAAGAGACCCCTGTTTATGTGACTTGTCAAGTCAGTTCTCTTTGGTACGACCTGGTTTATTTTGACATAGATAAGTTTTCTGTGACTTGCGGATTCATATAATAACTCTTAATACAATATTATTCTGAAACCGATGCATCAAATATGCCTTATTTTCAGTTCCTCCAACTTTTGCCTTTTTCTTATGATAGACAAAACTTTCTTTCTCAACCGACTTTCCAGAATGCCTTCTTCTTTTCTAAATCACATTTAGACACTTCATGTTCCAACACAAATATGAGCTGTGCAAGCACTTCATGCATCTAAGCACTTGAGCTTCACAACCTTGAGTTGACTCAACAAGTTGCTTGACTTAAGATCTGATTTGGATACATCGTCTTGCACCGCTCATACACTCTTCTTCGAGTCAAATAGTTTGATCGAAATTTCGAACCTTGCGGATCAAAACCGTTTTCCATACAACCTTGAGTTGACTCAACAAATTGTATGGAGAAACATACTTTGAACATCAGTATGTTCAAGCTGCCCCTTATAGAGGTGAGTGACAAGTAGCGTGCTTTTATTGTATTGGACCCAGAGCTTAAGGAAATCATTGTCCTTAAGCCTGTGCTAAGAAGGACACTTTAAGGTTAGTGAGAACACGGTTTAGACTATCAAATTTGATTTTGAGTTGATATTCCTTAACCAATCATTTGACCAGTTAACTTATTCCTTTAGAATATTAAGACTTGGATTACATTCAGTAAAACATAGAACTACCCTAGTTTAGCATTTGTTCATAGTTTTTAAATATAGTTAAAATGGGTTTTATTCAACTATATTCTCCCACTATTTTCCCAATCATCTTAAGCCATATAGATGAACGAATAATAATATTTAGTGGGAAAGGGATCCGACCACCTTGAGTTTCACAACCTTGAGTTGGCTCAACAAGTTGCTTGACTCTGGGATCGGTAGATGACTCTTCATCAATCACATCGAATATGATTCACTTCTCAGTTTTAACCCCTAGTCACTTATCACCTTGAGTTGGCTCAACAAATCATAAAGACTTGTCTAGTCAAACCCTTGCTTTCTTGTCCAATCCTAACTTACACCGGCACTCTGTTATGTTCACGACGGAACGGTTTGGGTTAAGTCGAACTACATCATATATTGAATGGAAATGGTTCCCAAGCGATATACATGTTATAGCTTGAATTAACTCAACAACTATAACATGGAATCTCTGGTTTCCAAATTCCAAAAGCAGGGAGGGCTACGGTTAATCTTAAAGAAGATTTTAAACGTATTTGACTAGATGTAATCGATAGTTTCACATAATAATAATTTGCATCCTTGTGGTCCAGCAGAACACAGCCAGTGCTTTGGCTAGGCCAGGATCACTATCCACAGTCGAGCTAGGGTGATCCACACCACTAGTCACAAAAAATGCTAGACCGGTTCATGATCCTTTAAGGATACGAATTATTTATATGTGTAACATCGATTTAATATGGCTTCATTAAAAATAGTTAATCCAATCAACTAGTTGTATCCTAAAATTCGAAAGTATTAGGATCGGTTAAAAACTTTTATTAAAGTCCTTATCAACTATAAGGAATTATTAATGGTTCTATCCTAATCATGTATTAGGGATTTAAAAATTTCAAGTTGCAACAATTTAAATCATAGCCTTTTTCAAAATTATTATTAGAACAATTAAAATAACAACTATTGGAGAGGTCTACCCTAACAGAGTATTAGGAATTTAATTGTTGTTGTAATGCCTGCTCCCCAGGATACCCGGGAAGTACGAATCCGTCCCAGGTTCTCCCAAAGCAACGAGTGTTATGAAGGGATAAAAGAAAATTACAAAAGAAACCAGCAGGCAACTACGCACTGCTGGGGTAGTATCTGTAATGTTCCCACACAAACGTCCAAAAACAAACATAGGAACTACAACACGGAAACAAAACTAAGAACTCTAAGAAACACTGCCTTCATTGTATATCATCCATTATACATCAATTTTATACATTTTGTACAACTGGAGACTCAACTCAAAAAAGGAAGCCCAAAAGGTACATAACTCTCACCTCTCCCCTCACCACCCCATCCTACAACTCAAGCTCAACATCCAAATACAAATCATAAAATCTCCCGCTCAACTGTCACCTCCAACTACTCCATCCAATTCCAACTCCAACCACCTGAAAAGACAACGGTAGGGCGCGTCAATGCATGACCCAGTAGGAAATCCAACTCCAACTAGTTGCGGATACAATGCATGTAAAATGGCATATGGAATAAAATATGTCATTAAGCGACCACATTAGTAATGTAAAGAGCTAAAGTCTACAGCTACGCAAGTGGGTAAGTTGTGCATGTGTAGCAGTCAAGGTGTATGACATAGCATGTATCAATGGGCTGCTATAAATAAATGAAACAATAACAAAGGTAACACACAGATTAGTAAACATAACTATAACTGAAACATAATGAAGAGATCATAAGTTAGTGTCTGGAACCTAAGTAGTAGGTAGACCCTCTTGGGACTGGACCTCACCTCCAGGTGGGGTGGAAAGCTAAGAACTCCCTAAGACTTGTTATGGACTAAGCCAAGCATATAATGTTGTTAACAAAGGAGCCCTTTTCTCTTCATCATTTTCCACTTATGTCCGCCATCCTTACCATTTAGGTAGGAAGGGAGTGCAAGTAAACCATACTACTGTCCACCCCTTATGTTTTCCCCACTACTTAGTTTCCCCCAACCCCATGTCACACTCCTCTGGGGAGGACTAAATAATTTCACAATCACATAATGGTGCATAAAGTAAACATTCACATCTTCATTGCCTTCCATTCTCATCTTCACTTCTTATCATAGACATGCTACCTTCCCATTATAATGACAACAACAATCTCAACAATGTTCCACTTGAATACCAACAATAACATCAACATCAAGAGCAACTTCAACAATATGGTTAACAACATGCAAATACAAGGTGAACATGGTTAAAGAGGAGCAACTCCATTAAGCATGAGTTGAGTATTGCCACAAGAACATGTTTAACCATGTGTCATTTATAATGTGTAAAAAGGAAATCATAGAACTTCATAACTAGGCCAAAACCCATACTTGAGCATTTCTGGTTTTCTAGAAATAGCACAACAATCACAAATAGAGGCAGTGTTCTCCCAATACTTACACGAAATATGAATTTTACTTCCATTGAAATTTGTAGATATGACAGTGCTGGATCCACAAATTAAATTTCAAGTAGACCTAATAACGGCTTGATTTTTGGTGAATTGTTTGGTGAGACCTATCAAAACTGTTTTTTAAGACAAATTCTACATAACTGAAATATCGCAAAATTTGGACATGTTGTAGTTGGAATTAAGAAATTTTGACCTAGGTGAAAGTTGTAGAATTCAGTGTTATCTTTCCATCAAGACCAAGAACACCAATTTTTATGAAGTGTGCATTGACTGATCTCTGTTTTGTCAAACTGTGTCCAGACTGGATAAAAATCAGACATATTGCAAAGATAAAAAATTTTACCCCCAATTCCAATCCGAATTAGTAAAAGTGCTCAACATGAAAGTTGGAGATAATAGTCCAATCTTTTAACCATTAAATTTTAGACTCTTAACAGTTCTAGATTAAGATATTTAAACCAAACAATGAGGATGAAATTCTGTCCCAATTTCCAGCAACACCAAAGAAGAAACCTCACATAATTAAGCATGGATTAAGTTAATTAATCAAGCATGGCATGCAATAACACTAGGTGGAGGAGGAACCCTACCTCTAGAAGACTTCTCCTAGACTCCTCCATGGCTCCTCCAAGCATCCAAAGATGAAGCCCTCAAACCCTCTTCTTTTTCTTCTCCTTCTCTTCCATTTTCTTCCTTTCTTTTTCTTCTCCTTTTCTTTGCTTTTCCTTGATTAATTTCGGCCATAACTAAAGTGGGGAGAGTAGGGGGAGAGAGGAGGGAGAGAGAGAGAGAGAGAGAGAGAGAGAGAGAGAGAGAGAGAGAGAGAGAGAGAGAGAGAGAGAGAGAGAGATTGAGGTTAGGTAGCTTAGTAAAGGGGGGTAATGATGTAGGAAAACTCCCCATTCTTCCACACAATTTCCTTTGTCCTATTTAGCCTCCTTTATTTTGTCTCCATTCTCTTCTTTTCTTTCTTTATTAATTAACCAAAGCCCATCATGAGTCATTAGAGGGAAAGCCCAATTGCTATAAGCACTTCTTTCTTAAAATCCCAACACCACTTAAGAGCTAAACCCACTTAAGGCACACATCCTCTTGAAAATCACTACACAAACATCACTACAAGTGGTAACACTCTCTAACCACTTAGTTACAACCATAATTCATCCATTAGCTTATCCATATGTGCACACACTCATCCACGTAGGCAAATTACTATGCACACCACAAAATTACTATATACACAACATTATTGCTATGCACACGCACTAACTCCATTAATGTACATGCACTTCACATGCCCACACCGGGTCATCCATATAGATATACCTGCACCCATAGCTCAACCATAGGCAACCACGTAGGCATTCCATACAATATTTTTATATACACTACATAATTACTATACACACAACACTTTTACTGCATCCACTACACACTATACGCAAGCAGACAAGTATAAATAACATACACATATACATCACTATATACATCCTACATATAGGGTACTAGGGTCATCACAGTTGCAACAATTTTTAAAATATAGCATGTCCATCTAAAAATTATCTTATAATTTTTAGAAAGTTTTTAATGGCCAACCTAATAGGTTTTCTTGAGTTTTCATATAATGAATAAGAAATTGAATAACCATTAAAAATACTGCAAAAATTTTATCACATAAAATTTTTGCATGAACACTTGCAACTTAAAATTATCTCATAATTAAGTTACAACAATTATTAATAATTATCTCATAATTATTAGCATAGAAACAAGCAAGTTAAAAATTTATCTCATAAATTAAAGATTGCACTTATTTAATAATTATCACATAATTATTAAATCTAAATAATCATATTATTATCATGTTTCTATTAAACATCTCATGTTATCATATCATTTGCAAAAATTAGATCAAAGTAGACCTAGTCTTCGATCCAATATTGGGGTTTTGATAGACCCTTAGGGCATAAAATCTATGTCCGTCCTATGTCGGACGGACGATAGAAGCACAAAAGGCAGCGGAATAAAATATATTAAACTATTTAATGTCAGCCCTAAGGATTTCATGAACCCTAGCCAGGAAAATCTACTATCTGTGGGGTGGGTCTGACCAACCCCAAAGAAAAATCTAAACTACTGCAACATATATGAAAGCATAAAAGAAAAACATACCAGGAACTTCATTTTTGTAGAATACGAAGCGTCATTTTCAGCAACCTTTCTTTGACATCTGAAGCGATGCTCCGTATTGGGGCTAAGCTGCTTTTCCTGAGTCGAACCGTGTCCCGAGCTGAATCGCGTCCCGAGGCGAGCGACAACATGCCTCCGACCCAGCCACTTACCAAAGAAAGTTTCACTTGAGAAGGATCCACGTCAAAGACTTTGGATCCGATCCAAACCTCCTCGACATCTTGCTAGGACTCGAACAGAGGAACGGAAGAGTTTTAGAAGGAGGGAATAATTCTTTAAGTCTTAATTCAAGCGTGCTCAAAACTTTTTAGAGTTACTGGAACCGAAGCATTGGTGCAGGTTTTCAAGGGGGTTAGCCCTTATTTATTTAGGGAGTCGGCCCCCCTTCCTCGTCTCACGAGCAATGTTGGACTAAAGTAAATGGAGGAAAAATAATTTCAAGTTTGCCTTCCATGAAGGCCAAACTTTAGCGAATTATTCATCCCTCACCGTTGAGCTTCACAAGTGATATCATATATCAAATTGAAGAGCATTGAACAGTGAACGCATAGAAACAAACGAGCTCAACTCCAACGTCGTTTGACCCCTCAAATGTCCTCTCAAAGTTGGTCCAAAACTGCAGAGTGCTGAATCTGGACAGATTTGAGTCCAAATTCATTCTTTCTTTGGGCCATTGTTTCTCCCTCACCAGTAATCCACTGAAGGCATACAATATGTCATTTTGAAGGGATTTACATGATGAACGCATAGAAACAAACTTTGTTCAATTGCAAGGTCGTTTGTCTCCTCAAATGTGTCATCAAAGTTGACCCCTTCCAAATATCAATCTGGAAATTTCCAGCCATTCTTTGACTAGGGTAAAACCTAGCTAAGCGGGGATCCATTCCCTAATGGGTTGCACCAGACCCAAGCTTGTGCAGCTGGTCCGAAACATTCCTGGACCTCCATTTTTTAGAATGGATCCTTTCTATGTGTTTGTGCGTACCGCATCATATGCGATCTAAAATATGTTTGGAAACCTTTTGCGACATATTTATTTGCATCATACGCAGTAATCCCACATCATTAATATCTTTTAGGCTATATCAAAAACCTTTTGCGACATAATTAATTCACATACATCCGAGGTATTATTTTAGACTTTATTGTCACAAACCCTTTGTGAAACTAATTATTCTCGTGCAACTGAGTGCACTCCTCCTTAATCCTTCCTATTACTAAGACGTAAATCCTACTCGGTGTAAGACCCTACAGCATGACCCTACTACAAGTTAGGGATCGAAATCCCCAGACGACAATAACCATGAGCAGCAGGCGTCGTCCCTGTTTCGGCAACATAATTACGTGAATGACCCATTGACTAAAGTGTCGTCGGGATTACTCTGACTGTGTCCGTGATGAATACCACAGTTTTAGTCCATTTGTCAAAACTACGTCGCCTAGTCAAGCCTAGCGTACAGTTAACTGTCAACCCTAATAGCTTGGACTCGGTTTGTCTCCATCGGTCTTTAGTCTGTCAATTTTGGACTTCTTCCAACATACTTTGACCAAAGTTTCACTAAAGATCGAACCGACACGTGCGACACTAACTCCCCATTAATGGAAGAGACAAATACTCTCTTGGTCATTACTCTCCTCACGCGCTTCAAGTGTCACCTTTTGCGCTCCGGATTTAGCTCTGAAAACTTACCGCAAGTGCACGTGTCAATGCTTTGTAGTATAGAAAAATGTCAAACCCACAAGGAGGCAGATGCTTATATAGTCTTAGGTTTATTCAAAGTCTCAAAACAATGCTAGTTGGCGTACTCAGAAAGATTATCACGAATGGTTACTATCTCAATTAACAATAGAATAAAAACTAGGGCAATAGGAGTCACCACTAGGATCGTCGGATGTTAGTGCTAGGCTACAATTTCTACGTTGAATTGGATTTATTAGGGAGAGATTGTCGCATCTAAAATGTAGAACTCATGGCCAACTATCGTTGTGCCACTCGTCTAATGTATCCTATGCTTAGCCCCACCATCGTGGATGGCCTTACACGCGATCCACGCATTACGAATGACAATTATTCTCAATCTCTACTCAAGCCACCATCGTGGTTAGAGCTTCGATCTGTGATTTGATCGCTCTTATTGATACTACTATCGTAGATCATCAATTAGTAATATAGGACGCCGGTGGAAACCATCAAAGTGTGTGCCACTATCGTGGATCACGAACTCTAATTGAATTCACTAATGTGCATAATTAAGTTCATTGGATACCCGTCCAAGATGTGTGCCACTATCATGGATCACAAACCCTATATAAGATCTCCTACACACTTGGATAGATCAACCAAAACAACGTAAAAACCTAACTTTGCACCTAAATCCTAAGATCCTAGGGCTAATCCATTAGCCCTAGAAACGACTACTCATAATTCATAATGATATCAACAAAACTGTTTAGAATAGCAATAGAAATCATGATCGCAATGCAAGACATCAAAAATAAGCATAGAGAGATGAGAGATTGTTACCAAAGTGCTGAAGACGAACAAACAATCGCAGAGAATTAAGATCAAGAGATTCCAAGCAAATTGCAATAATAATCAACTTTGTCTTCAAACCAATAGCGACAGCTTAAGAACTCTCTAAGAAAACTAAGAATTAGAATATAATAAAATCTCCATAGCCTCTTCCTAAAAACTAGGGTAAAAAGAGTGCTTAAACACAATAGGGATGGACCCCACAAAAATCTGGAAAAGGGGCTTCTTGGGCCCTCAATTAATTGGGATGTGGTGCCCTACTTGGTCGAGTAGTGGCGTCGCTCGGTCAAGTGATGACACGGTCAGCCGCTTCCTCTAATCCTCGATCGCTTCTGATAATGCTACTCGGTCGAGTAGTTGCAGTACTTGGTCAAGTCGCTGGTCTACTCGGTCGAGCTACTGTAAGTTGGAGATGCCTTCAAAATCAGCGTTCTGTTTGGGCTTCAGCTCGACCGAGCGGCTGCAGTGCTCGGTCGAGTCGCCTATGCGCTCTCCTTCTTCGATTAGGAATCGGAATTAAGTTGTAGCTGCCCGAGTTGATTTGACCGAGTAGCTTTCCTACTCGGTCCGAGTAGTACGTGCACTTTTACTTGGGAGCTCCTCTTTGGTGTTGAAGGTCAGCTCGACCGAGTGCTGAGCAGCTCGGTCGAGTAGGCTGGGAAAATCAATAAGCTTCACTCTTGAGCTCCTCTTCTCTTCTCCTCCTCCAATCTTCTTCTCTGCCTCGATGAACACCTACTGAACCTCGCCATAGATGTTCCGGATAGCTCGGATGTGTCCATATGCTATAATTGCTCCAAATCGCTCCAAAGTTCCTCAAAATCCACAGTTTTATACGGAAATCGAATATATCGTGAAAGGCGCGATAATATATATAAAAGTGAACTTTGGATGGCGAAAATGCTATGAAAACATGGAAAATATGGACACATCAAAATCCCCCAAGCTTACCTCTTACTCTTCCTCGAGGAAGACGAATATAAAGCTCACCGGGAGGTAAAAATAAAAAAAGGAAAAGGATTGCAAAGAGGAGAGAGTTGATAGATTATTCTCTCAGATCTCACTCCATTCGCCACATATCACGATAACTCAGAAAATAAATCACATGCTAGCAAGAGATTTCATTTCTTATAGAAAATATAGTACTTGCTTGCTCAAGATGAACAAAATGTGCTTCTCTAAAGCTCATACAATCAACTTACATCTACGTCATGCATTTCATAGTATTGAATATACAACACATTGGCGATGCACTTTTCAATTAAAAGCTATAACTGAAGCATAGAGAATTCATACCAAGCATGCAATAGAGAATGGAATAAGAGTCAAGACATTCACGTATTCATATCAAATCATAAGAAATCTCCATAGCTAAGTTATTTCGCTAAGTTTCAGTATTATCAAACTTTCACATTCGTGCACATCTCAACTCTAATGTCATGCTCACTCATTTGGTCAAAAGAATTCACCCCCAAGCCTAACTTGAGGCGTCGCATCCAAAGAAAATAATCGTGGAATTTGTTTTGGTTTTCCCAAGTATATGTGTTGCTCCAAGTAATGAAATTGAGAATCTCTCTTTTTTTCTTTTTTCTTTTTTCCTTTGACTTTTGAAACTTTGTTTCTCATTTTTCTTTCTGGACTTTTGTAGGAGAAATAGGATTTGTATTTTTGATTTTTGGCTCCATTTTAGCCTTTTGTACTTTTTTGGAGCTAGCTTTTCTCTTGAATGGGATTTTTGGGGAATGATGCGGTGTAACTAGTCTTGGGAGGTGAACTCAAGTGACATGTAGAGAATATAAGATATATGTGGAGAAAGAAATAATATAACACTCGGTTCACTCAAAAGTGTGCACAAATGGTTCGGTAAAATAATACATCAACTAAATTGATATGTAAACATGGATATTCTTACTCGTTTTAACGAGTAGTGAAGTTAAGCAGTAGGATTTTCAATCATATCAGGCATGCAATAAGAATGCGAAGAAGAATATAACAGCGATGTTTCAGATATGCTAATGATGCGTGAATTTTGGTGTATTTCCAATAAAGGCATACAAAACACTACTCCATACATTCGGTTTCAGTAAGTTTCATGCATTTACTTAGAGAAGTCATCAAAAGAAGTATATTTTGCAAGCACTCATGAATAGCAAGATAATGAAATAACTCTAAGTAGCATAGCATGGAATATAAGCATCATGATGGCTAAGAAAGCAATAAGAGATGTCAACATAAAGAACTCATCTAGCAAAAGGAAGAAAAGAAAAAGTGGAATAAAATAAAACAACATGCACGTAACCAAAAGATGAGAAATATGATGTTAAAGAAAAATAAAAAATGTGGTGGAAAATGGATGGAAAATAAGGCGAAAATAATGCAAAGTGAAAGAAAAATAAATAAAAAGCGATAGCGCTCATCTCCCAAGCTAAACATAGCAATGTCCTCCCTGCTAAAAACACTCATAAAAGATAGTAAATGATGCTAGGGTGGGGTGGGTGGGTAATGAGTGTTGGATACAACATTTAGTTGGATACAACGATCGATGACGTCGTGTTTGATGATAACAAACGTGTGTGAATGATTTGATGTGTGTGCTAAGTGTTTTTCAGGAGTGGCACGCTCGTAAATAGCCAAAGAGTGACTTGGTCAAAGTGATGGAGATAATTGCTACACCAAGTCAAATTGGACTAAGTCAAAGATGGAGAGATGAGAAGGGATCATATTCCTATCAAAAGTGATTGAACCAAATCCCATTGCAACTCATATACCCAATTTCATATTCAATCCAAACCCAATACAAATTCCAAATCCTATTTGGATGTCTTATGATGATTGAAAGAAATCTTTTAATTGGTTGATTTCAAATTTGAAACTCCTACATTTAGGGATTCTCCATGAACCAAATACCTCTCTAATCTCCTATATAAACCCTCATCTTGTGAGAGGAAAGTTTTGAGAAAGCTACCACAAATACCATTGCGGTCAAAGCCCTAAACTCCAATTCCATTATCTCAAACCAAAACATATCAATCTACCAAGGCCAAAAGATTAAGCATCTATTTCCTCAAAGCCACAAGCTTGCTCCTATGCCTAAGGCCAAATCATCCTAGCTATCATCCTATAGCTGCAAGCTATAACCAAGCATCTCCAAGCCAAGGAGCTCCTCCAATACCGTAAGCTTCAAAGCCTACAAACCCCCTTGTCGCAAGCTACAAGCCACATCATCTTCACAATTTCCCATCAATAAGAAACTGAATCTCCAAGCAAATAAAGCAAGCCGAAATTGTTGACTTGAAGGCAGTTTGAATTTCATCAGGCCATCTTCAAATCAACTTCACGCCGTGATCACAAGTATTCTTCATAATCTGGAAAGTCGTGGAGATGCAAAGTTTTAAGTCATCATCCACAAGGACTTATTTTGCAAGCCGCAATACAATTTCCAAGGCAGCAAGCCACACCAATTTCGAAGGGCTGCGAGATGCTAACTGAGCTACTTCCCGCATCAATCACAATGCCGACCTTGCAACTCTAGTGCCAGCCGCAAAGAAGGACCTGATGTCGACCTATCAATTGGTGCCAGGCAGCTACTTGACGACCTACTCCCTGCTGCCGCAAAGAGTGCCGTCAACTGATACCAAGCAACCATAGCTTGCTCCTATATCAGAGGACATTGTCGACCCCTTGGAGCAGCCTACATCAAGAGCAATACCGCAACATCCTAGGGAGAGTCCATTGCTGTAACATCAAAAATGGGAGTTCATTGCTGCAACATCAGAGGAATATCCAAGGCCATCCAAGCTGCTGGCCTAAAGGGGGACTTGAGTCAGAGAGTACTTTCCGTCAGATCACATCTGACCTGAGCAGATTGACAGAGACGACTACACGGACACGAACTGAGATTTTCTGAACTCTTTACTCTTTATATTTGTGTAGTAGTGTATCGATCTTTGTAGGAAAAACTTTAACATATTTGTGACACTTTTGGGGTCTTGTCTAGTGGGTGCTAGACAAGAGGGACTTGGCTAGTTGGAACTAGCCAAGTGAATGCTTATTCTAGGATTAGTTTTGTTTAGCATTGTGGGAGTGCAGGTACTGAAAGTCAGGTGAGTGTAGAGTGGGTGCTCTAGCTACAGGTTATACCAGTAACATTATTAATCTAGTATTTGCTTTCGGGGCTGGACGTAGGTCGTGGGTGCGACCGAACTAGGGTAAATCTGTTGCGTACTCTGCGATTGATTATATTTACTCTGCATCTGATTATAACTGCCTGTGATTGCTGAATAATTGCCTGAGTTTGCAAAGAATTTTTATTAGCCTATTCACCCCCACTCTAGGCTTAGATCCAGATCTAATAATGAGAAATCCTAAAAATAAGAAAACTAAAAAGGAAAAGAAGAAAATATGAATGATTGCAAATGCATGGTCCTAATACTTAATATATGAACAAGCATGCAACTGATGTGATGATATATATGCAGATGGATGAAAATGGGTTCTCCCCCAAGCTATGTAGTGTTAGGCCCTGTATGGACAGATGGGCACAAGAAAGAGTGAGAGGGGGGAACATGAGCAAAAATGTACATCAAGAAGCGGTACCACCCTTTGGAGGTGGTGATGGGTCCCGCTGCTACAAACCAGAAGATAGAGGGTCAACAGGTGGTGCAACAGTCTCGGTAGGTGGTGCTAGAGTGACTGAAGGTGCTGATGCAAGAGTAGCAGGTGGTGCACCCCGTGCCCTCAGAATATCTAAGATCTCGTGAGTGTCCCATTGTTGTGACTGGTGATGGGTAGTGACTGTCTGGATGAAGGCAAAGAAGTCACGCCTCAGCCCAGCAACCTGGGTCTCTACCATCGTCAAGCGTGCGTCAGTGTGGCTAGAGCTAGGTGGCTGACAGGCACCACTATGGGCACCTCTTTCTACCTGGACTCATGCATGTGCTGAACGAGGTCTGAAAGAAAAATCAGAAGAGGGTGGCCTAGCGGGGATCTCAGTAGAAGATTCGACAGGGATGGATGCAAGATCAGTTGCAGAGGTCGAAATGGATATATCGGTAGGCAGAGTCGTCATGGCGACAGACATGGTGACAGATACCACGACACAATCAATGAAAATGGCAGCGGTGGAGATAGAAGTGCTGCCAGAAGCACGTATGGACAGTGTGACTGTGGACTCAGGAATGGTATGAATGAGAGGAGTGGAGTCCATAGGTGCAGAGACAGTGCTGGTAGGGACAGTGGAGTCGGCAGGCTCGGTGCTGACAGGCTCAATGTATGTGGGCCCTAGTGTAGGCTTAGGAGGAATGGATACAGAATTGTCCTCAGATACGGGCAGTGAAGATGGTGGTGCAGTGACCTCGGGGCTAGAGGTGTGAACTACCCCTGAACTCTCGGCTGGAGTGGTAGAAGGTGTGGTAGTGGTGAGAGCATTGATAGAAGTAGTAACAGAAGTGCTCGCAAAAGGTGCACAAGTGGTGGGGATGACTGGTCTCTCACGATCCTCCTCGGAGCTAAGCTCCCAATCATCATCACCGTCCTTAGCGGGTGATCCTCTGGGCTCCAGGATGTGTATGGGTGCGATAGGGAGCACACCGAGAAGTAGCCAGACTAAGTAGGCAGGCGTCGTCCCTGTTTCAGCATCATAATTACGTGATTGACCCATTGACTAAAGTGTCGTCGGGATCACTCTGACTGTGTCCGTGATGAATACCACAGTTTTAGTCCCTTCGTCAAAACTATGTCGCCTAGTCAAGCCTAGGGTACGGTCAACTGTCAACCCTAATAACTTGGACTCGGTTCATCTCCATCGGCCTTTAGTCTGTCAATGTTGGACTTCTTCCAACATAATTTGGACAAAGTTTTCACTAAAGATCGAACCGACACGTGCGACACTAACTCCCCATTAATGGTTGAGATGAATAATCTCTTGGCCATTACTCTCCTCGTGTGATTCAAGTGTCACCTTTTGCGCTCCGAATTTAACTCCGGAAACTTACCGCAAGTGCACGGTGTCAATGCTTTGTAGTATAGAAAAATGTCGAACCCACAGGGAGGCAGATGCCTATATAGTCTTAGGTCTATTCAAAGTCTCAAAACAATATTAGTTGGTGTACTCAGAAAGATTGTCACGAATAGTTACTATCTCAATTAACAATAGAATAAAAACTAGGGAAATAGGAGTCACGACTAGGATCGTCGGATGTCAGTGTTAGGCTACAATTTCCACGTTGAATTGTCTTTATTAGGGGGAGATTGTCGCATCTAAAATGTAGAACTCATGGCCAACTATCGTTGTGCCACTCGTCTAACGTATCACATGCTTAGCCCCACCATCGTGGATGGCCTTACAAGCGATCTGTGCATTTCGAACGTCAATTATTCTCAATCTCTACTCATGCCACCATCGTGGGTTAGAGCTTCGATCGGTGATTTCATTGCTCTCATTAATGCTACTATCGTAGATCATCAATTAGTAATATATTACGTCGATGGAAACCATCAAAGTGTGTGCACTATCATGGATCACGAACTCTAATTGAATTCACTAACGTGCCAAATTAAGTTCTTAGGATACCCATCCAAGATGTGTGCCACTATCATGGATCACAAACCCTATATGAGATCTCCTACACACTTGGCTGGATCAACCAAAACACATCCGTTTTATACCAAAACAACATATATATCCTAACTTTGCGCCTAAATCCTAAGATCCTAGGGCTAATCCATTAGCCCTAGAAATGACTACTCATAATTCATAGCGATATCAACAAAAGCGTTTAGAATAGCAATAGAAATCATGATCGCAATGAAAGACATCGAAATAAGCATAGAGAGATTGGAGATCATTACCAAAGTGCTGAAGACGAACAAACAATCGCAGAGAATTAAGATCAAGAGATTCCATGCAAATTGCAACAATAAAATATCAACTTTGTCTTCAAAACAATAGCGACTGCTCAAGAACTCTCTAAGAAAACTAAGAACTAGAATATAATAAAATCTCCTTAGCCTCTTCCTAAACCTAGGGTAAAAAGAGTGCTTAAATACAATGGGGATGGACCCCACAAAAATCTGGAAAAAGGGCTTCTTGGGCCCCCAATTAGTTGGGATGCGGTGCCTCGGTCGAGTAGTGACGTCGCTCGGTCGAGTGATGACACGATCAGTCGCTTCCTTTAATCCTCGTTCACTTCTAATATATGCTGCTTGGTCGAGTAGTTGCATTACTTGGTTGAGTCGCTGGTCTACTCGGTCGAGCTACGGTAAGTTAGAGATTCCTTCGAAATCAGCATTCTGTTCGGGCTTCAGCTCGACCGAGCTGCTGCAGTGCTCGGTCGAGTCGCCTATACGCTCTCCTTCTTCGATTAGGAATTGGAATTGAGTTGTAGCTGCCCGAGTTGATTTGACCGAGTAGCTTTCTTACTCGGTCCAAGTAGTACGTGCACTTTTACTTGGGAGCTCCTTGGTGTCGAAGGTCAGCTCGACCGAGTGCTGAGCAGCTCGGTCGAGTAGTCTAGGAAAATCAGTAAGCTTCACTCTTGAGCTCCTCTTCTCACCTTCTCTTCTCTTCTTCTGCTTCAATCTTCTTCTCCAACTCATCGAACACCTATTAAACCTCGCCATAGATGTTCCGAATAGCTCGGATGTGTCCATTTGCTATAATTGCTCTAAATCGCTCCAAAGTTCCTAGAAATCCATAATGCTATAAGAAAATTGAATATATCATCAAAGGCGTGAATATATATATGCACATTATATATATATATATATATATATATATATATATATATATATATATATATATATATATATATATATATAAGTGAACTTTTTATGGCAAAAATGCTATGAAAACATACGATAAAACCATGGAGAATATAGACACATACCGCTCAAGATGAGCCAACAGTCTATGAAAACATACGATAAAACCATGAAAAATATAGACACATACCGCTCAAGATGAGCCAACAGTCTAGAATTGTGTCCATACTTGGGAGCTCCTCTTTGGTGTTGAAGGTCAGCTCGACCGAGTACTAAGCAGCTCGGTCGAGTAGTCTGGGAAAATCAGTAAGCTTCACTCTTGAGCTCCTCTTCTCTCCTTCTCTTCTCTTCTCCTCCTCCAATCTTCTTTTCCGCCTCGTTGAACACCTATTGAACCTTGCCATAGGATAGCTCGGATGTGTCCATCTGATATAATTGCTCCAAATCGCTCCAAAGTTCCCGAAAACCCACAATTCTATATGAAAATCGAATATATCTTGAAAAGCACAATAATATATATAAAGTGAACTTTGGATGGCGAAATGCTATGAAAATATGCAGTAAAAACATGGAAAATATGCACACATACCGCTCAAGACAATGCTATGACCAAAGTCGTTCAACACCCAAACAAAAACCTTTCAACAGGCCTTGCCTGGACGCTACGTCAAAGATCTAAGTGATACCGTTCACGTACAGGTTCGTACAATGAACTCAAGTCTAAAGACCAACTTGCTTATCATCTCTAAGAGTTATCACCGATAGATTAGTTAATATTAACCATATGATAACTCTCGTTAGGCCATTCAGTAAACTCACTCTCCAATGAGCACATGTGTCTCATCTCCGACTTCACCAAGTCAAATGATCATGAGATCATTGTCACCACTCCATAGTGAGGACAAATACATAATGGTCTATTCGATGTATCGACATCCTTTTCTCGAAACATCTATGACCACGAACGATTTTAGAATTATACTACAAGCGGTCAAGCAATTCTCCATGATCGAGATCCTCATCTCGATCCGTGTTTGACCTCGGATCAAGTCTCAGGACTATTCCTAAGTTCTAATGTAGACTACATTATCATTAACTTAGGTAAACTTTTACCAAACAGCTTGCTGTTATTTTGAACAATATATTTGTACATATACATATACACGGTTGATGCTTAAGAGAAGATAGAAACTCCAAGGTGAGTGTCATGTATGTGCGGGCCTCGCAAGCTAGAAACCCTTCCCAATCTATGTTGCGCAAGAGTTTTGTGACACCCTCAATGAGTCCAAGTGAGTCAAGAGCGGGTACGCTCGGGAATTTTGCGGGAACTTAGACTCGGGAGTAAATGGATAAGTATGTGTCACGTTGACATTCGCCAATGAAAGTGATCCCTATGGTATCTACCTATGGGAAGCCATGGGTGCATCTCCCCTAGTAGCTATTGCATTAGCCTCAGCACGAGTTAATGGATGGTGACGCTTGGTTCTATCCTGAGATGGTCCGACAGTAGTGTGCTTCTTACGCTCTCTAAGAGGCATGGTGTATATGTAAGGATGTGATCGTGTGTGATGTGGGTGCTTTAACAAAGTGTGTAAAGTGTGAGACCCACACAATTTAGCGGTAGCAGCAAGAAATTTGAAAATTTTAAGAGATGGAAAGATTATACCCAGGCGTGATGATCCCCGCTGAAGTTTCTATGCACCAAGCCTCTATGGAGTACCTCAAGCTCTTCTCAAACCCTAGCTATCGACTCCAAGCCTTCAGGAGCCCTCATGTCAAATTGATTTACACAAAACAACCAAAAACGATTGTTCTAGGGTTTAAATGTCGTTCGTTTAGTATACGACGTGACCAATTCTATGCGGTTGCATCGAACGACATATCAACCACATCATATCAAAAATCAAGTGTCCCAAGAGTTTCATCGATGCGGTCATTTTGGAAAAGTGACGTGGTCACGTTGTTATGTCAGGGATTGGTGAATTTTGGCTCAAAGTAATAGTATGGACCTAGACCCTAAATGACAGCGTCGTTTTGGTGATTTTGATAGGGAATTTGGCCTTGGATTTGGGTGAGGACGTGGTCATTTCATTTGGGTCCAAATGACCACGTAAATGTTGGAAACTGACTAGAAATTTTTTCCTTGGAATGGGGTTCACCACGGTCATTTGGAATGATGTTAAAGGGCCGCGTCATTTTGTCAGGGGCAGGGATTTTTTGGATCAATTTGACAGTAAGGTCGTAGACCTTAAATGACTGCGTCATTCAAATTAAACGACCGTGTTGAATAGGCCTATTTAGCTCAAAAATCCTCTCCATTTTCCTCTTGACAACAAGGTCGTTTGTGACTGGTTGACGCGACCACATCGAATGGTTTTTCATCCTCTCTTTAGCTCCTCCTTAGCTCTTATCCACGTGGTTGCATAGAGTATCCCACATGACCGTTTAAACTGTTGCTTCAGCTCTCTCTTGCAATCAAAAAATTAGAATTATTTGTGGGTTTTTTGGGGTTTTATTACAAACAAAATTTAGCCAATTCTAAACTAAGATGAAGATTGAAATTGAAAAACTAAAAACAATAAGAAAGACTTAGGTTGCCTCCCAAGAAGCGCTCGTTTATAGTCGTGAGCTCGACTCCCGTTATAGATTGGTCATGGTGGCCTTAGGGTGGAGAGCTCTAGAATTTCTTCCTCTCCAATGGGATCTCCCGTGACATAGTGCTTCATCCTTTGTCCGTTGACCTTGAAAGGATCACCTGTCCCAATCACTTCGACGGAGCCGAATGGAAAAACTCGTTTGACCTTGAATGGACCAGACCATCTTGACTATAGCTTCCTCGGGAATAACTTCAGCCATGAGATGAATAGGAGAACCGTGTCGCCTTTCTTAAACTCCATCTTCATGATGTGTTTCGCGTGCCATCGTTTTGTATTTTCTTTGTAAATGCAGAAGTTCTCGTAGGCGTTAAGTCTAAATTTGTCCAACTCGTTCAGCTCCACGAGGCGGCGCTATTGTGCACTCTTGCTGTCAAAGTTTAAGTGTTTGATGGCCCAATAAGCTTTGTGATCTGGTTCCACAAGAAGGTGGCAACCTTCCCATAGATTAGGCGATACGAGGAAGTTCTGATAAGAGTTTTATAAGCAGTCTGGTAAGCCCATAGTGCATGATCCAATTTCAGCGCCTAATCTCTCCATGAACTTGCTACAGTCTTTTCTAATATATTCTTTATCTCTGGTTGGAAATCTCTACTTGGCCATGCATCTGAGGGTGATAAGCAAGTCCAACGTGATGATGTATCCCATATTTTCTCATGAGGGCTTCAAATTTGTTTTCATAAAGTACTTTCATCCATCGCTAATGACCATTCTTAGGATTCCAAATCTGGGGAATGTGTTTCTTTTAAAGAACTTGGCGACCACCCGTGCATCGTTAGTTGGCGAGGCTATTGCTTCAACCCATTTAGAAACATAGTCTACTGCAACCAATAAGTATTGGTTTCCAAGGCTAGACAGGAACGGTCCCATGAAGTCGATTCCCCAGATGTCGAACACCTCAATCTCCAGGATATTGTTCAGTGGCATTTCATTCCTTCTGGAGATATTTCCTACCTTTTGATATGAAGAGTTTTGGCAGACCCTTAGGGCTCAGATCTGTACCCGTCCTACATCGGACGGACAACATAGGAATTAAAAAAATCACAGCAGAAATAAAAACATAAAGCTAAACATTTTAGCGACCCCTAAGGCGAACCAGAACCTCGCCAAGATCTATACCAACTTGGGATGGATCTAACCACCCTAAGAGGGATCTAGCCTACTGTGAAATTATTAAAATTATCCTAAAAAGCTGCTAAATAACATACCCGAAATCTTGGCCTTGGGTCAGGCAAGATGTACCTCAACACCTTCTTGCACTCCTTGTAGCCGAGCCACCTCGCGCCTTCGAATCGATCTACCCGAGCCGCCTCCAAGCCGATCACTTGTCAAAGAAAGTTTCACTTGAGCAGACCCACGTCAAAGACGTCTGGATCCAATCCAAACCTCCTCGTAGTCTTGTTAGGACCCGACGGGAGGATATGAAGAGAAAGAGGGGAGGAATATTTAAGTTCACGATCAAGCATGCTCAAAATCAGGAGCTTCTCGAATCAATCGCTTGGTGTGTCTTTCAACGAAGAGAGTGCACCCCTATTTATATAAGGAGTCGGATCCTCCCTTTTCGTCACGAGCAATGTAGGACAAACTTAAAATAAATGGGATTTTAATTGAGTTAATGAAGTTAGTAAGCCTTTCACAAAGGCCAACTTCAACCAATTAATTCTCCCTCACACTTGAGCATTAGAGACGATACAAGTTAAAATTTCGAAGGGCTTCAAATGGTAAACGCGTAGGAACAAATGACGTAACAAACGACGATGAATTTCAACTTCGTTTGACCCCTTAAACAATTGCCCAAAGATGGGCAAAAAGTCGTTTATCGTAGCCGTCATTTTGGGTTTCAAAAAAACCTAGGAAATAAGTCAAACGGGGAGGGCAACCCCGTGGGCGCGCCTGCTAGGCAGGCGGGCCCACCCGCCTCCATCGCGGGCTGGTGCCCCAGCCCACCCAGCAGGCTACGCCTGCTGGCCTGGGCAGGCGCACCTGCCTGCTCAGCGGGTGGGCCGCCTGCTGGGCCACAGAGGGCGCCAGGCCCGCTAAGCGGGCCGGCCGCGCTGGCTTAGCGGGCGGTGCCTGCTAGAGTTAGCGGGTCCACCCACCCAATAAGCAGGTGGGCCCCACTCTACTGCAGGTTGGGCCCTCTTGCCCAAGTGGGTCTAACCCACCCTTGCCTTTGACTTTTTTCCACTTTCTGGGCTCGTTTGAGCTCCGTTTTTGATGCGGTTTGAACTAGCGTTTAGATCGGGACGATCTCGTCATCCAGGTAAACTTTCCACCACGTTTATTCCATTAAATATAGTTGTAAACAATTTACGAAACATTTAATCTAGTTTGCATCACATGCAAAATTTGTCCCCTATTAAACTTGAACTCGCAACTAACTTGTGGACTTAAAAAATATTCCATTTCATCGAATGAATTCCTCTTAACATTCATCCTATTACTTTAACGTGGATACTACTCGATGTGAGACCCTACAGCCTGACCCTACTACAGGTTGGGGCTCGAAACCCCTAGACGACGGTAACCACGAGCCGGAGGCATCGTCCCTGTTTCAGAATCATACTTACGTGATCGACCCATTGACGGACGTGTCGACAGGATCACTCTAACTGTGTCAGTGATGAATACCACGGTTTTAGTCCCTTCGTCAAGACTGTGTCTCTGCTTGGCCTAGGGTATGGTTTACCGTCAACCCCACTAGCCAGCATCGGTCAGTATACAACGGTCTTTGTTGTATTCACATTGTACATCCTACAACGTATCCAGGTCGAGGATTAACACAAAGACCGTACTGATGCAGTGACACTAACTTCCCTTTAACGTAAGAGACGAATCCCATCTTAGTCACCTACTTCCCTCGTAAGCTTCAGGTGTCACCCAACCTAAGATCTTTCAGTAGGCCGAGCCTCGAAGCTAGATCATAGATCTGAGTGACACAATCCATTCACAGGTTCGTATTGATGACTTCATGTCTTAAGGACTAGCTTGCATATCATCACTCTAGAGTTATTATTGACAGTCTAGTTAAAGCTTAACCATTAATAACTCTAAGTTGGTCGTTCAGTGAACTCATTCTCTAATGAGCACCTGTGTCTCATCTCCGACTTCTCCAAGTTGAACGACTATGAGATCAGCATTACCCTAAGGTAATACAAAGACACAATGGTCTAACCGATGTGTCGATATCCTATTCTCGACACATGTATGACCATGAACCGTTTAAGACTTAAGTTTCTAATCGGTCACTAACTTCTCATAAATGAGATCTACATCTGGATACGTAGTGACCTGACTGTAAGTCTAAGGAAATTATCTAAGTATTTGATTCTACGAATTCATACTTAGGATAATTGATACCATATAATTTCTAGAATTAGATGATAATCTTAGTATAAATGCCTCAAGGGCATACGTCTTCCTACATGATATCAATCACACCCCTTGATGAAGACATTCACATCTTTGAACAATGTGGGCCAGTAGAACCCACACTGAAGAATTTTTGTTGCAGTCTTCATTGTACTTGCATGTCCTCCATAATATAGACCATGACAATGCGATATGATGGATGCCACCTCACTTTTCGAGATGAATCTCCTAATAATCCCCTCGCTGCAAGTTCTGTATATGAGTGGGTCATCCCAAACGTAGCTCCGAAAGTCATGCAAAAATCTCTTGCACTGCTGCAGAGTTATGTCGTATGGCATGATGCCGTAGGCAAGGTAATTCGCAATGTTTGCAAACCATGGAATTTTGGCTAGGGCGACGACAAACAACTGATCATCTGGGAAGGAGTCATTTATCGATAAAGAGATGTTTAGGTCTTCATAAACACGGTGTGATAGGTGGTCTGCAACTATGTTCTCGGGGCCTTTCTTATCCTTGATTTCCAGGTCGAACTCCTGTAGCAAAAGGATCCATCGAATCAACCATGGTTTGGCATCCTTTTTGTTTAGTAAGTACTGGAGAGCGGCATGGTCTATATGGATGATGACCTTCGATCCAACAAGGTATGATCTAAACTTCTCAATTGCCAAGATCACGGCTAACAACTCCTTCTCCGTAGTAGTGCAGTTCCTTTGGGCTTCATCCAAGGTCTTACTCGTATATTATATGACATGAAGCTTATTGTCCTTTCTTTGTCCCAAGGCCGCTCCAACTGCAAAATCACTTGTGTCACACATTAGCTCGAAAGGAAAGCTCCAGTCGGGGGGGTTGGATGATGGGTGCAGATGTGAGTTCCCTTTTTAACCTGTTAAAAGCTGCAATACATTCATCAGAAAAGACAAAAGGGGCATCCCTGGCCAATAGTTCTGTAAGAGGTCCTGCAATTTTAGAGAAATCCTTGATGAAGCGACGGTAGAACCCCGCATGACCAAGGAAAATTTTAATCCATCTTACATTCGTGGGGGGGGTGATAGCCCCTATTACTTCTATCTTGGATGTATCAACCTCGATGCCTCGAGAAGAGATGATATGTCCTAGAACTACTCCCTCTTGTACCATAAAATGGCATTTATCCCAGTTATGATTAGATTGACGTCTTGGCATCTCTTTAGAACTCTAGTCAAGTTCCCTAAGCATGTGTCAAAGTTTGCGCCATAACCAGAGAAATCTTCCTTGAAGACTTCCATGATATCCTCCACAAAATCAGGAAAAATGGCAGTCATGCACATCTGAAATGTCTCGAGTGCATTACATAATCCAAATGGCATTCTCCGATATGCGAAATGGACACGTAAACATGGTCTTATCTTGATCGTCGAGATGGATGGGTATTTGGAAGAATCCAGAATACCAATCTAGGAAGCAGAAATGTGAATGCTTAGCCAAACGCTCAAGCATTTGATCAATGAATGGAAGGGAAAAATGGTCCTTACGGGTGTCTTTATTAAGTTTTCTATAATCTATACATATCCACCACCCGATGACAATCCTAGTGGGGATGAGCTCATTTTTGTCATTTTTCACCACCTTCATTCCCCCTTTCTTTGGAACTACTTGAACTGGGTTGACCCACTTGCTATCAGAGATAGGGTGGATTTTTTCTGCTTCAAGTAGTTTCAAAACTTCCATTTTAACTACCTCCTTCATATTAGGGTTAAGTTGCCTTTGGGGCTCAATAGAGGTAGTATTGTCATTATCAAGAAGGATTGTCATCATCAAGAAGAATTCTATGCGTGCATCGACCGGGGCCAAGTCCTTTTATGTCATCGATAGAGTATCATAGGACACTCCTATACTTCTTAAGGACAATTAGGAGGCTATAAAGTTTAGTGTTAGTTAAGGAGGCATTGACAATGACCGGGTAAGTAGAGTCCTTGCCTAAAAATGCATATTTTAAATAAGGGGGAAAGTGGTTTGAGTTCTACATCAGGAGATTTAATGTCCTCCTCCTCCATTACCTTATGATGTGGTGTGTCTTTTGAAGATTCATTATCTTGGCACACCAAAATCTCATGAGATGCTCCTAATGATCTGATGTCATCCTCTTAGTCCCATCGAATCAATTTATCCTAACATGGAGCCTTGTGTCCTTGAACAGGAGCTATAGTTTCTGAAGTTAAAGCTTTTGCTAATGATGACATGAACGTGCTTATCCAGTAGCACGTCTCAATGATTTGAGGTGCTTCCTCTTGAAGTGCAATTGGTTCGTGTCCAATGACGAGTTATTCAAAGGAAGTAAGATATCCATTGCTACCAAGGTTCCTCATAGCTAGACCATTCATCAAGACCATCTCAAGTCTTGTCAGTTGTAGAGAGGTGGAAGAAGCGCACACTTGTGAATATTGGTATAAGGGAGTGGAATAGTCTGTCCAACTGTGGTGAAGCGTATGAGGATGTGGATCGCAGGGATAGCCTCCGAGTTGATATTGGTCAAATATGAGCTCTTGGATGTGATATACCCCATAACTCACTGATGCGATTGGATTGAAGGAAGCTGTCCACATCCTCAGTTGGGCTATATGCTGCGTCAGGCCGTCCATTCTACTTGCAAGAACTGTGGCAGCACTAATGGTGGCCAACATCGTCATGTAGACCCATGTTCACCAGTGATATAAGAAAAAGGAAAAAGTGAATTTGTGATACGGAAATGCATAGTCTATCAACAAAGATTAAAATCAATATCGAACCATGCCACCCCAGCATTAGTGCCAAAAACTTGTTCGTCCCAAAAATATATGTGTTTAACCACAAGCGCACGACATCGTCGTAGCGCTATACGGGTCATCCTCAGTGAGGCAGTCTTTGATTATCGATTTCTTTCCTAGTCAAAAGCTACGTGATCGATAGGGGGCTGAGATGAATAATATGGAAAATATCAAGGGAATAAAGGCTATAGGGCCTAGGTATCCTCACCATTGAATTGAGATTAGGATTGAGTTAGGATGATCAATCGTTGGATTCATATGACTTGGGAGAGGTCGTCTAACCTAAGGGTATTCTCCTACCCCCCACTCTCGTGGTGCACGATAGCGTATTTCATTATGTTATCTCTACCCCCCCCCCTCTCGCGATGCTATGATAAGACTACCTAACCTATATCAATGTCGATACTCACTGATGCATCGATGTACGTTAGGTGCATTACGTCCGAAGAATATCCTCGATCGTCATCCACGCCACTCTTATCAATTAGGATTTGGATCTATGTTAGGAGGGCACTAATCGGCACCCGACTCTCGTCGGCCACACCGATAGTATATGTCAAATGTAGGGATTGAATACCCTAGATTAGTCCCGACTCTCGCTAGTGGCTAATCTAATTAACCACCAGGAAGGAGCCCAATATACATTGACAATTAACATCCTAACATATCCCAAATCACCAATTAGCCAACACTTAATCAATAATCCATATCCCCAATCCCATGAGGTTCAACCCATGGCCCTAGATGATGAACTACTCACAACCCATTATTAGAAACTCAATCAAATACTCAAATTTAATGGCCATAGCAATGAAATTAATCCAGAAATTCACAATCAAGTAATCCACAATAGCATAATCAAAACAGAGTTTCTATTATCATTATGTAAATCTAAAACAAGATTAAGCAAAGGACAATTTAAAGTAGCTAACAGAATTAAAATAGAGAACACATGAGATCTCTGGCAAAAGCTCTAAAAAGAGAGAATCAAAGATCTCATGGGTGCATGAAAAGAGAAAAGTATAAATACCCCTCATAAAAGACCAAAAAGCCCCCAAAAACTAACTCTGGCAGCGCCCAACTAACCCTAAGGGCCCGTTTGGACACAACCACGTTGAATACGATGCGTTCACATCGTACATTTGCGTGAAATGGCCCCGATTCAATAGCAGCAACGTGACCGCATGGTTGGAGCATGCGGTCGGGTCGTTTATGGCTTTGGTCATCAAAATTTCGAAATGAAACGGTCGCGTAAAGCGACCGTTTGGCTTTAGCTACTCTTGATATTGCACGGCCGCGTCGAATCCGTCAAACGACCACGTCGAATTGATTTTCTTCTTTCCTTTCTTCAGCGACGCAAAAGTTTGGGGTGTCTCTATGTGGCCACGTCAAATGCAGATATTGAGAAACTATGGTGCCTTGGTGACGCGGCGGCGTGTAATCTCCATGCGGTTGCATGTATCACTTTGTCTTTCTCCCATTTTGCGCATATCGAGCTCTTGTTCTCGCTTCTTGCGTTCTTTTCAACCTTTTTCATGCTCAACGGTCCAGATTTGATTCATTTTACCTGAAAAAGTATAAAATGGACCAAAAAATAAAAAGAAAACAAAAAACGGGGAAAACGGGATGGAACGATGAGTAAAATAATGTAAAACGTGCATGAAAAAGGCATAAAACTATATATAAAACCACTCAACAGTAGCCTTAGGCTTAGCAAAGTAAAACCCACCATCCTCAAAATGGCGCCGCATGTGGGAGGCCCAAAGCCCGTCAGACGTGAACAAACGCCAAGTGAAGTGGACTCCAGAAGCAATGTTAAGGTCGAAAATAAGGCGGATCCCGACCCCCCTTCATCTTTGGGTGCACAGAGATCCCTCCTAGTCCATTGGGAATGACTGCCCCAAATAAACCTTCTGCAGATAGAGTTGATAGTGTGGACGATAGAGAGGGGGATGCGATAAACCTGCAGTCAGAAAGCAACCATCCCAAAAATGACCGATCTAACCAGTTTGATATGGCCCGCGATGGAGAGAAGCGAGGAGGACCACCCCTGGAGTCTTTTTGGCATTTATCAACAAGCCTCGCATACATAGGAGCTTTGGGGTATTTAGTAGAGAAAGGTAAACCTAGATAAGTAGTGAAGGATGGTGCCATTTTTATACCAAGAAAGGAAGCCAGGCGTGTAAGGCCCTTGGTCCCCTTACTGAACATGGATGCAATCTTGTCCCAATTTACCTCAAGGTCGGAATAGAGGTTAAAGGTCTCAAGTAAGGCTCTAAGCCCCAAAAAGGTTCCAGAATGGACAAGACAGAAAACAAGAAAATCATTAGCAAATAGGAGGTGGGTGATGGTCCCAACTCGCTTCATGGGATGGATGACGCAGGAGGCATTTACCTGGGCCATGAGAAGAGAGAATGCCTCCATGACGACGACGAAGAGGTACGGAGATAAGGGTCACATTGCCTAAAACCATCACTGGAATGGAACATGCATGTGGCGGATCTAGTGACGAGCTCAGAGAAGGAGGGAGTGGAGATGCATTCATGGACCCAAGATATGAAGCTGGGCCGAAAGCCCATCTGATGGAGGAGGAAAAGAATGAATTCTTTGTTGACACTATCAAAGGATTCCTGAAGATCCAGTTTGAGGCAAGCACGGCCTCATATTGGGTTGCTAAAATCACATATATGCTCGTGGGCAATGAGTGCATAATCAAACAGCAAATGACCATGGAAAAAGGTAGCCTGATGAGGAGAGATCAGCGTGGCAATAACAACCTTCAGTCTGTTGCAGATGATCATGCTCATAATTATGTAGAGGACATTGCAGCGAGTGATGGGCCTGTAATCATTCACCCCGTAGCATTGGGCCCATTAGGGTCAAGGGTTAAGAAGATGTGGTTAACCTAACGAAGAAGCCTCCCAAAATGAAAAAAGGATAGGACCACGGCCGTAACATCCCGGTCAATGATACTCCGGTTCCGATGGTAAAAGAAGCCATTGTACACATCTGCCCAGGGGCTTGGCCCCTTAATCTGAAACACGGCATCCTTGATTTCCTTATCAGAGATGAGATGATCCATCCAAATAGCAGCCTCTATAGAGAACTTCTTCCTGGGTATAAGGTTTGGGAAGACAGTCCATTGATGATCCCGATTATAGAGGCTTTCATAGAATCTCGGGGCTTCCACTTTAAGGATATCCGCAAGGTTGTTATGGGATCTGTCGGTGTTAATAAGGTGAAGAAGGCTGTTGCCCCCTTGTCTAGCTTTCATGGCCGAATAAAAAAAATTTGAAGTTGCGGTCACCTAGTAGGAGCTAGCTCTGACGACTTCTCGGCCTTTACATATTCTCCTCCATATCCAAGGCATCAGCCAGCCCAAAGACGAGGGGCTGCTCTTGGGCCTGGAGCTCGAGGCTGGAGTGCAGATCGGGATCATTTTGGACGCCATCAAACTGGGTGCAAAGTGTGGTAATGTCAACAAGGGATCTTTGAGCACCCCCAACTCATTAACAAAAAATGGTGTGAAAAAATACCATGCAGCCATGCAATAAAATGCTACGCATTAAAGGGAGAGTCCAATGCATGGGCTTCTCTAAACATACCATGCCGCCTTGCAATAAAATGCTGCACGCATTAAAGGGAGAGTCCATGCATGAGCTTCTCTAAGCCATGCATATAATACGCCAGTAATAGTGCTCCATGCATGAGTTTCCATTACCATGCATGCATGTGCACTTTGCATCGAAAAGGGGGTTTCCACCAATGAGAGCTTTTCATGCATATCTTGCATGAAAAATTTCTCATAAAGCCGCATGTATTTTGGTCCTATGCACATGCTACTAATGCAAACGTTGCGTAACGATGATGACGTTCCTTCCCTCCTCTTAATCCCTAGTCACTACGATTAGGAGACGAGTTTGGACTCAGGAGGAGCTTATGGATCGTGACAGTGTTGTCACAGCTATGCGACGTCAATTGTACCATGGTGGATGGAGCGGCAATAGTTTGGACTTCACCAAAAAAGTTTTGGATCCACAGTTATCGTGTTAGAATATCCATACAACGATATGACAGTTTATTAGCATTAATTTCAAGTATTGCAGTAGATCTTGGTTATGATATGCTAGTCGTAAAAAATTTTGATTTTTCAGTCTTACGCTACTTGCTAAATAGTTTAGTGTATCTAGCATATTTCCTTACAGAAACAAAATTACAATCAGGAGATAAAATTACAATCTTTGAGCTTGGTAGAGGTTGATTATCATCTACGTTTTTGTCATAAATGTAGTCGTCAATTCTCAAGTCTTGACATCTCGTCATATACTATTTAATAAGTGCATAAAACATGTTAGTGAATATGTTTGTTCATCATCAAAATACGTATTGAGCGTTGGTAGATATTCACTAAGCAAGAGTCCCCTATTCGTACAGCCATTGGGCATATCTCGTACCAATTTGTAAATATTGTCTATATGACCATGATTGTGTGTTTATTTTCTTTCCTTATTATATCTTTTTTTGGAAGAATAGTGTGTATCTTTATTAAAGACATAAGTGTACAAAATTACAGATGGCAGTGCACATGGAGAGTGAATGAAGGAGTGGAGAGAGGGCATAAGCGTCGTCACCCACTACCAGCAACCACCCTCACCCTTTACCTGCCCAGAAGAGTACAAAAAATAGGACTAGCAGGGCCTCCTAACTAGCATCTCTAAAATCCCAGTTTTCCATAGCTTGCTTTGCCTCCTGGGTATTAGCATCCAGATGATGGAGAATATCTCTGACAGATGAAGCTATTTCTTCAAATAGCACAGTATTTGGTCTCTTGATCCCTTCAAAGACCATTTTACTCCTTTCCTTCCAGATGTGCCAAACCACAACTGATAGCACAGTCCTCGCCAGTATACCAATAGTCTCATTCTTCCCATATCTAGACATGAAAAAGTCTCCAACTTCAGCCAATAGTGGTTCAGTTGGGTCTAATACCCCCAGTTTGAGCAGACTTCTGGAAAGAATGTATTTAGTATATTCACATTGGAAAAATAGATGATCTTTAGTTTCAGCCTCATCCCCTTCACACAACACACAACAGGTATCGAAATGAGAGCTCCATTTATTCAAAATATCTTTAGTTGCCAACTTTCCTTGGAAAGCTCTTAGTAAAGTTATACTCATTTTGGGAACAATATGTTTAGACCATACCAGAGAATAGTAGGCAAATGGTGGACGTCGTTGGCGATCCCCTTCCCAGGCGGCTTTGAATGTGAAGTCGCCTAGAGGTGCCCAGCTCCATTCATCTCTGCCTGACGATAATGTGAAGTTCTGTAGCAAGGGCCGAATGTGTGATATTGACGAATCATTGGACCAGCCGACCTGATCATTCCAATAATCGATGACCCGCCTATTAATAATCTCGGTCGGGATGTCGTATAAATCAGATAATGGCCCACAAGGGAGCCAATTGTCTCTCCAAAACAAAGTTGTTTTGCCATCCCGAACAATCCTCTTGATTAGATGTTTAGAAAATGATCTGTAATGGAGCATGAATTTTCAGGTACCAGAGTTGGTAGCTTTTCCCTTAACTGAGAAAAATTGGGATATGTCTTTGTAGTTGGAGTGCATGTAATTTGCCCAAAGGCCCTCAGTGGATAATAGCAGCCATGTTAGTCTCACTCCAGCTGCCATATTCATATCCTTTAGCAGTATCAATCCCACCCTCCGTCCTTCTTTGGGGTGCATATGTCATTCCAAGCCCATATGCGGGAAGAGCCACATATGAATTTCCTACAAGCTGATGTAATAATCCGAAGAACAGTTTTAGGAATACGATATACCTGTAACCAGAAATTAATCATGCCATATATGACTATTCTGACGAGCTCGATGCGGCCTACTTTAGATAACATACTAGACGTCCAGCCTATAAGCCTCTTATTACACTTATCAATCAATCTCCCAAACATAGAGGGCTTTGGATACTTTGTAGATAGGGGCAGGCCCAAATAGGTGGTGAAGGAGGTGCCAACCTTTATTCGTAGCACATTGGCTAAAGCCATAGGTTCTTTAGTACCCTTACTGAAGATGGCAATACTTTTATCCCAGTTGATCTCCAATCCAGTAAAATTAGAAAAATCTTCTAGCAAAGATTTAAGCCCAATAAAAGATAGTTTATTAGCCCTGCAGAATAATAGAAGGTCATCTGCAAAAAGCAGATGAGATATGGCCCTGCAACGTCTCATGGGATGGATTGTGCCAGTGGTACGAGACTTTTCAATAAGTAGAGAGAATGCCTCCATAGTAATAACAAAAAGATATGGGGAGAGGGGGTCCCCCTACCTGAGCCTTCTGTTTCCTTCAAAGTAACCGACTGGTGAACCAGTAACCATAACTGAGAAAGTTGGAGTAGAAATACACTCAGTAATCCAGGAGATAAACTTCCTTGGAAATCCCATGCGATGCATAATGTAGTAAATGAATTCGCGATTAACACTGTCGAACGCCTTGCGAAGATCAAGCTTAAGACAAGCTCTAGACCCCATTTGATTGCTGAAATCGCGAATTTGTTCATGTGCTAACAGAGCACTATCAGATAGCAGTCTACCCTTCAGGAAAGCCGACTGGTTAGGAGAAATAAGTTCATGTACCACAATCTTGAGCCTGTTGTATATGATTTTACTGATTGCCTTATATATAACATTGCAACAAGCTATGGGCCTATAATCTCCCAGGCTACTCGCAGATGATTTCTTAGGCACCAGTGTAAGATTTGTATGATTAATGGGGTGCATAATAGTACCAATGCGGAAAAAAGAGTGTATAGCTTCTGAGATATCTTTACCTATCGTGCTCCAGCTCTGCTGATAGAAGAAGCAATTGTAGCCATCTGGGCCAGGGATTTATCCACCCCTATTTGGAAAACCGCATCTTTGATTTCATCATTGGAGATTCTACGCTCAAGCCAAGTAGCTGCCTCCGAAGTTAAGATCTTCTTAGTAACAAGCCTCGGAAAAACATTCCAGTAGTTAGATTGATGGTAAAGAGAAGCAAAATAAATAGGAGCACCGTCTCTGAGGTCTTCAAATGCATTGGAATGGGACCCAGTGGCATCAACAAGATGCCCCAGTTTATTAAGGCTCTGTCTGGACTTCATAGCATTGTAGAAGAACTTCGTATTTTTATCTCCCAAGTTTAGCCAGGATTGTCTACTTTTTTGTCTCAACATAGCCTCCTCCTCCATAATTAAACTGTGTAGCTTATAAGAAAGTTCCGGTTCTTTCTTTTGAAGGGAGATGTCAGTTGCTAGAAGTGGATTGGTGCGGATTTCCGCCAGCACATGCCTACACTCCAAAATAGTTGTGTTATGAGATGCCGCCCAGCTCCTTAAACCAGCTTTCAAGTTCTACAATTATATATATATTCTATGCATAGGGGAGCCCATCACCAGCTGCCTCCATACCGAATCCAGAACATCCTGATATCCTTCACGTGAAGCCCATATGTTAAAGAATTTGAAAGGTTTCGGGTAAGATGTCACCTTAGTGGTCAAATTGACTAGCATTGGGGAATGGTCACTAGTGCTCGGGTCCATATACTCGACAAAAGCTTCCAGGAGAACATGTAATAACCTCGCATTGCATAGAACTCTGTCCAGCCGTGCTGAAATTCTTCCTGCTCCAATACGGCGGTTACTCCAACTCATAACAGAGCCAATGCTTTTGAGGTCTAGTAAAGAACATTTGTTCAGACAATCATTGAATTCATCCAATACTTTCATCTCACAACGTCTTCCGCCTGACTTTTCTCTTGAGTATCTGACACAATTAAAATCTCCACCTATTAGTCGTGCATTACCATCAACTTTAGCCACATCCTCAACCAATTGTCCCCATAGTTGGATACGTTCACTTCTAAGGTTAGATGCGTAGACACCAGTAATTGCCAATGACAAGCCTCCTACATTAGTGCAACAAAGTGTAATATGTTGTCTTGAGATATTCTGGACTACCACCTGCCATATAAGATTATCCCAAGCAATCAGAATGCGGCCATTAGAGTCAGCCACAAAATTACCAACAGTAGACCAATCTTTAAGTAGCTCGGATTTCCAATTCCCTACACCCTCTTTCAACTTCGTCTCAAGCAATATAACCATGGACGACTTTAGTTTCTGAAGTCTTTCTCTTAGGTCTCTCCTTCTAACTGAACTATTGAGACCTCTGGTGTTCCAGACAAAAATAGACATTAATTAAGTAGTGGGTTTGGCCTCATCAAGGCCCCATCCTTTAGCCGCATGCTCTTTCTCAAACCCCCCAGTTGACGTATTAGAACATAGGGTCTTCTTGCCATTCACAGCATCAGTCGCTGATTCCGGAGCTGCCTCTCGGTAGGCGTTTATGCTATGGTCATGTTCTCATTCTAGATTAACTAGAGTAAGTTTAGCAGGTATCACATCCAACAATGTATCCTCTGCAGCGTGACTGGCACCTTCCAATTTGTTTCGCCCCCTGACTGCTATATTAATGGCCGGTTCCCCTTGCTTATTAATATCATCCTTGTTCACAACATTGTTCCATTCATTCGCATGAGGCAGATTAGTGTGAGCACTATCATTGGGCATGTCATTGTTTAGAGTCCCAATTTTGGAATTATCACCCGCCCATCTTCCAGAATTGATTCCTCATGCACTTCAATAATTGATTCACTCGGCATTTCCATCTCCCTGATAACATGATTAATTGGTCTTGTAGAAACCAACCCTACAGTAGAGCCCTCAGTCTGATTAATGGATCCCTCAATTTGTTCGTGAGCTGGAATATATTTATCCGAAGTTGTGTCAGGAATTTGTGAGCCCTCACCATTTTGATTATTCCCAGGGACCGTTTATCTACCAGTTGGATTAAAGGGAGCTTGGGTTGGTCTGGGCATTGATCATCAGCATGCCCAAAGCAAATGCACTTGCTACACCTCGGTGGTTCTCCCTCATATTTAGTATCAATGTTAATTATATTCCCATCATCCAACTCAAGATTCACTGATTTTGGTAGAGGCTTCTGAGCGTCAACTTCAACAAGACATCTGGCATAAGATATTCGATCTAGCCTTGTCGTTGCTCTATCAAGACAAAGTGGGGCTCCAATCACCAAAGAAGTAATGTTTAAAATATCCTTCATCCACATACCCAATGGGAGGCCATGGAATTGGATCCAAACTGGTACCGTGGATAGCATGTCCCTGTCATGCCGAATAGTTGGGATCCATCTTTGTAGAACAGTCAATCTCCCATCGAATAGCCATGGCCCACCATATAGAACTCGCTCACACTCCTCTGGACAATCAAACCTGAAGTAAAAGAACCCATTCTCTCTACTATAAATCTGAACCCCCTTTTTCAACTTCCATAATCGGTCAACCCAGGCACGGAGTTGTCCGTAATAGGGGACATCCCCGAGGACATACCCTACCAAGGT
>JAULAV010005767.1:0-25003 GCA_030789695.1 Scilla litardierei
GGACGTTTGCTCGGGGGGGAAGTCTCACCCGCCCACGAACGATATTCCCGCCTCTACTGGCAGATCGATGCCGATGGACATCATGAAGCGCCGATGCCGTTCGGTGAAACCCCTGACCAAGACGAGCATTACCTTTACCTTGGATGCGGATCCAACCATCTCCCTCAGCAGAAGCCTGTAAAGAGTCACCCGTGGATCCCACCTTGACTGCGCCACCGTCAGGAGGACGGCAACCCGACACTTGAGAAACCCCAGCTCCGAAAAACACGTGAATCGCCTCCACCGACATTATATATTATAAACCCTATACATATATATACATATATATATATATATATATATATATAATGCATTGTTCTTGAACTCCTTCTACGAGGTTGGACATTCATCTTCTTAAAGGGAGTTAAGCACAAGATCTCATCTAGCCATTCTGCATTATCTGTAGTTAGTTCCTCATCCGCCTGTCACTCGTTATCATATTCTTCATTTTCCTCTTCATTGACTTCATTGTTGGGTTCATCAATGTCAACATCCTCAATGCTATCACCATTATTAACACCATCATTCGAAGGAGTGTTCAGATCATTAGTAGAAACATTGAGGCCTCTATTTATAGGGACTGAATCATTATCCAAATAAATGACCGAAATAGGGGCCTCCTCACAGACTACATGTTCTGAGCTGAATGCACTAGCTCAGGATTGGAAGGAGTTTACTAGGGAACCCACACCTTCATGAATGGACACTGAGTATTTGAGTGGCCAAAACACTTACAAGTAGAGTAACATGGAGGAAGATTCTCATACTCTACATGAATGGTGGAGGTCCCACTATCCTCAACCATAACTTCAAGCGTATAAGGCAACACAATATTAGCATCAATCTCAACAAAGCACCTAGCATATGAAAGTATATCACCTGAAGCTGTAGCTTTACCCAAATACATGGGTTTGCCAATAAGAATAGCAATCCTATTAATACAATCTATCGACCAGAATTTTAACGATAGTACATGAAAGCGCACCCAAACTAGGATGAAAGATAGCAAATCCATGTACATAGTCTCATTTGGTGTCCAACACCGTAGAACAATGACCCGCTTATCAAACAACCATGGGCCTTCCTGAAGAACTCTGCATCAATCTTCTTCTAATTCAAATGCAAAAATAGAATACATTTTCATGAGAGTGGATTTGGAGATTACCCTTTGGCTGCCATAGATGTTGAACACAAGCACGAAGATGCACTTAGAATGTCTTATCCCCCTCAACATATCCAACTAGAGTCTTTTCCCATTTAGCAACATTAGCGGTGATGACCTCCTTAGGGATCCAAGATATTGATTTGCCATTCAATCCTTGCTGTGGATCAAAGTACAAACACTCGCTAATGTCCTCCATTGGACGTCCCACTCAGAAAAGAGAGCTCCAATTGTCTTTTCCGGATTTTGCAACTTGCAGATAATGTGGCCGGGGGGAGGGGGGTATTCTCATACGGACAGTAGGCCGATCCTTCACTTGATCATTAGGTGTAGAAACAACATCACCATAGTGACGATCATCATGGTGGGATGCCGAAGACTGGTTATGACGATTATGGTGTAGAACATCACGAGGACGGTGACGCTGCTGAATAGTTGTCCATCCCTCCTCTACCTCAGTGACTCCCGATGATGACAGATTAGTGGGATGTGGTGTAGCTTTAGAGATCCCACGATTAGGGTATGAATCATGATTCAACGGAGGGAAGTCATCAATAAGGTTGGGGATTGTCTCCGGTGACAAACAAGTAGATTTTGAAGTCGCTCTAGCCTCAGGTGCTACATGATCTAAAGGAAGAGTCACCATAGATGCTTGAGTAGAAACCCAAATCGTGCAAGGGTTAATATATCTATAGCAGAAAATAGTGCAGTCATGATAGGGATTGGATGAGTTGATACACCTAGGGTTAGATTTCCACATCACAGTCGATACCCTAGATCCCAGGCCCAACAACAATATTGATAGGCTGTCGGATTAAATGCTGTTGGATCCTTATATAATTGATAAGAGTTTGTCAGATCAAAGCTTGCATTGTTGCTTCCGTCCACTGGATCGGGCATCCGAAACACCCTGTTGCAGACGCAAATAGCAGATCGCCTCCAGATTAGAGGATCGCCATCACAGCAAATCAGACCTCCACACCATATCAAAGATCACCCTGCATGTCGGATCAGAGATCGCCCGGTCGTCCTCTATGTGGATCGGGGCCAATCAAGATCAAATGCCTACTGAGTACTTGGTGCCAAACTAGCCAACAGACTGAGGGAGTAGATGACAAACTAGCCGACGAATAGAGGAAGAATGGAATCGGATCTGAGGAGCAGACGATGAACTAGCCAATGAACTAGGGGGCAACCAAATGATCTGGGGGCACCAGACTAGTAGACGATAGGATGTCCTGTCGGCAGCTAGAGGGATGAACATAGGATTCCGAAATCGCCACACGCACACATGTGGAAATATTCTATTGCAAGTGAAACCCATGATAAAAGTGTCTTCTTGATGTTTTTCTAAATTTATACTTGTAGATGTGATGTACACATCCTAATCCACCATAATTGCCACTTGATTGGATTGGTACAATATGTTCTACTCTTCTAAAATCGTTAAATTTGTAGCGACTTGATTTAGTTATAAAGACCCTGCAGGTGGATGTGATACTTAAACACTAAATAGTTACGATTAATGCAAGCTTTACAATAAACAATGATTCTCTAAAACAAAGACGCATGGTGGAATAATCAAACTATGAGAATCAAAATCACATTCACAATATAAAGATAAACAATTAAGCACGATAACAAATCATCGTACCCAAATACTTATCCTAGTTTGGTCAATCCCATGACCTACGTCCAGTCCTAAGGTCACTTTCCACTAACTACTTCTAAATGGAAGAAAATTACACCTTCGCAACTAAATGAACAAGCAACACTTCACACTTGAGGCAAGCATGCACCAATATTTCTTCACTTCAGGCTTTCTCCTCTCACGAGGTACACTTTAAGAGCAAATACAAAGAGTCCCCTAGCCTTGAAGATGAAGCACAATTTAATTGTAGTGTGGTTAGGGATTTGGGTTTCTATTCTATAGGATGGATCTACTGGAGTAATAGAAACAAAGCTCTAAGAGAGTAGAGAATGAGAACTAGGGCCTTGGGGCAAATGATGGATTTTTCTTTTCTCTCTCTTTTTATTTTTAATCTATTTTCACTCTGAATCATTACTTGTAAACCAAAGATCATCCCAATATATAGAGGTGAAGAACAATAACAGGAAATCCCCAATATACCAAGCTAACGGCTAAAAACGGCTAGTTGTGAAAAATCTTTTTTCTGCAACGGCTAGTAGCTATTCGACTAGAGTACAAGGATTAGTCAACTAATTGTAGCTAGTCGACTAATCAATATACTCTAGATGAATAGACCATTCAGTATAGAAAGCAGCCAGTTTTAAGCCATGATTGGTCGACTTCAGTTCAATTACTAATCGACTAGAGGACTAGCTAGTCGACTAGGAAGTTTACACTAGTCGACTAGTGCTACAATGATTAGTCCACTAATGGATCGTCTAATAGGCCAAATCTGGGTTACTTCCAGTATCTTTATTAGCCGATTGGGTATCATATTTGTCGATTAATTATAACATAAATGTATAGTTTGGCCTATGAATCCTAGTAGTTCTGATATGAATTAATTCCTATTAATTCTAAGTTATTTTTCCAAGGATTCATGAGAGAAAGAGTGTGCATCATCTTCAAGGCCTTAATATAAGATTTAAGACAAGACATAAAATATTACATCAAGTATATACTAGGTCTTGTTTCTCTCTTGATATAGCATTTGATTCTTCATCTTCTTGTCATTGAAGTCTTCATGTTCATGTAGTTGTCTTAGAGTCACACCATCAAGTACACTTGTCAAGCTCGCTTTGATCTAGCTTTGTCATCCATGCTTGAGCAATCTGTGATCTTGGTCTTTTTTATCTTTGTTCTTTGTAGTTGCATTCGACCATAGCTAATGCTTTCATAAAATAACTTAATAAACTCATTAGTGAAAGCCTTATGTATGATCGTCATCAAAACGTGTATATTGAGGAATCCATTTTAAATTAATTCATTCTTATTGGGGAATCCTTTCTATAGGAAACATTTGTGAATTACTCATGATTTTTTCGAACACATTCATGAATTCTTTTAAAATGGTAATTAATTATGTTTGATAAAAAATATGAATACATGAATGCGAGAGTAATTAGTTTTGCTCATTTTCCCCTCATTTCATTGGGTAAAATGAGTAAAACTTGAAAGAGGTTTTAATACTTATTTTCACATGTTTTCCTTCCTTTTCTTTTTCTTTTGATTTTTCTTTTTAACCAATTATAAAAATTGATTTTCCTACTAATTTCTTTCTTTTTCTTTTCCTTTCCCATAAACCAAACACAACCAAAAAGAAAGAAAAAAGAAAGAAAAAAAGAAAGAAAAATCACCATATTTCTCTTCTGATAATATCAAAATGATGAGACCTGAACAGAGTTATCAGCCAGTTCTACAATGCATAAATCAATCATTACTAGATTATTGACAAATTATTATTGAATATGTAATATAATTCACGTTAAAAATTGAAATAAAAATATGCAGTAGGTTAAATAAAAAGGGAGACCTTTTTCTACCTCAAAATTCTTCCTCTCTGCTCTTTCATTCAGATTCTATGGTGCCTCTCTTCCCCTCTCTTACTCCTCCGATTCTATAATGACGATAAATATCAAAGGCTTTCTTTTCCCTCCCTCCCTCCCTCCCTCTCGCTCCCCCCCTCTCTATCTCTTTATTTTTTTCCTTTTCTTTTTCTCCCCTCTCCTCACTCTCAATTAATTTGAGAGGGGTTTAAAGAGGGGTGGAGAGAGGAGGAAATGAAAGAGACACGACCGTTTCTCTTTTTTGCCAGAAGACGACGAGATGCCAATTGGAATTAGGGCGTGGATTTTTTGGACCATGCACACGACCAAACAGCTTTATGAGCGGCTAGAAAGCGACCAACCTGTTCTTTTTTTAATGCAGAATAAAAAAAGAGATATTGTCATTGTCCCAGTTGACTTGCCCTTGTAGCCACTCATTTGGTGTTCTGTGTTCTGCACAATAAAACCAACAGCCTGCTGGTGGTCTCTGGTCACGTGGGTTGGAAGGCCCACATGAACAAGTAGTATTTTCACAGATCTCAATGTAATTTACAAAAGTAGTGACAATAGAACATTTTGGGTTCATTTAAAAATTAATGAGGTATGGTTTTAAAATATGCTAATCAAAAGAAACAAATTCGATTGGCAAAAAAAGTCGGTGCTGTTTTTGACGTTAGCCAATGAAAGATATCCTTCTTGGCTAATGGATACTCATATTTCTCGTATGAGAGAGAGAGAGAGAGAGAGAGAGAGAGAGAGAGAGAGTGAGTGAGAGTGAGAGTGAGAGTGAGAGTGAGAGTGATTGAGTGAGAGAAAAAGGCATATGAACTTGTAATAAAGCGACATTAGCAAACACAAAGTCCTCATATTTTGAGATATCTATGAAGATATTCATGTGCTTAGTTCTTCTATCAGATAAGGAATGGAGGCAGGACGTCTGCTTTAGGAAATTGGTCCTAATTTGTATAGTGATTTCAGCATGTTTTAGGGGCAATACATGTTTTATTCTAGGATTGGGTTTTGGAGGATGACGATGCATGTGTCCTCTCTCCTCTATGTCCAAGAATAATCTGGAACACTATAGTTTCTCTGAAGCGTATAATGTAATTTATTCTTGAGTTAATGAAGCGTAATTATCACTTTTCAAAAAAGGGATATGAGTAGCCCGTGTAGGAAATTTCCTACACATGTCCTCATATGCTTTAATTTCCACTACTTTTTGAAGATCAACACCATTCATCTTCTTCTACCTATCATGGATGATTAAAAAAATCCAAAAATCAAGTGAATCCAACACTACTTGACCTTTAATCTGATTGTTGCAATTTTAACGGGTTCACAATAATAGAAATTTTTGTAATGAGTGCATCAATGGTTAATTTTCCTTAGGATTCACCCATATTTGGGATTTTGGGGGTTTAGAATGTGTACGACAACCCCAAATAAAAATGGAAAAAATGATGGAAATTGATGTTCTTGGAGGGCCAGTGTAGGGTTCCTACACCGACTGCTCACATACATACATACATTTGGAGGGACGGTGTAGGGTTCCTACACCGACTGCTCACATACATACATACATACATACATACATATTGTCTCCGATGCCCTGGCTGGTTTTGACCTTAGTGATGTTGATGGTACAGATCTTAGTTTTTTTGGGGAACTGGGGTCTTTTCTAGGCTCTTTTTGTATGCTGCCCCAGTATAGGTCTTTTCCTCTTTTGCTTTTTCTTGGCATTGCCTGGTAGTTCTTGCATGGGGTGACTGCTTTCCAGCCTCTCCCCTGTCAGTACCGCTTGTTGGCCTTTGCCGTGATGTTGCCCCTTGTTTATATCAATCTACATACACACTTACTTTTCAAAAATAATAATAACACATACATAAATATATATATGCATTTGGAGTATATATAAAATGTCTACCGAAATTCTCAGACCAAACCTACTGGGCGATCCCGGCGGCGCAAAGGTTCTGTCCAAGGGAATCAACCTGGAGCTTGCGGTGGGCGGATTCAATTCCAAGGCGAACTTCGATAAAGCCAAGGGGTTTATGCGGAGCCATCCTCATCGATAGAAGACTGGCAACGGGTGGACTATGCAAAGAGGAGGGCGGCCAAAAAGCAATTTCACCCTAGGGACTCGTACGGATTAGGGAGAAGAGGTGGATGGGGGAAGGCGATATGCACTGCTAGAAACAATCACCCTCCCCTTGGAGGTGATTAAGCTCGAATTCCAGCAAGCAAATCTGCTGCACAGCAGGTGTTTGTTAAAATGCATGTATGCCCTGAAGCATCAATACGCATAAATCTAGAGGCAAGGAAGAGATCATGGGTCGACATATGCTCTTCGAGATGCAAATATGCCGACCCCCGGGTGATCATCCCACCTATCATTAGTGAGGACGGTATGGCCAAATCAAGGGTATCGGATTCTCTGCTGGAGACTGGTGTCGCACGATGGAGAAAGGCGTTAACGGGATATGTGCTTGGCGACATTCCTTACTATGGGCAAATCAAGGCTTGGACTGAACGACTTTGGAAGATAAAAGGAGGGCTACAAATATTTAGCAAAGAAAATGGTTTTTGTATTTTTGCTTTGAAAAAGAAGTAGATTGTGAAGCAATTCTTCATGGCGGTCCATGGCTTTTCGATGGCCGATTGGTAGTTTTACAACGTTGGAGTCCTACAGTAAAGCATGAGCACGACTTCCTCACAGCCGTCCTAGTATGGATTCAACTTCACAATTTACCTCTTTTTATGTGGACATTAGATATTTTGAATATTGTTGCTAGCGTCGTTGGAATGCATATATGCCTTGATCGTGCAACGGTAAACTTGGATCGAATCATGTATATGAGATGTCTAGTTGAGGTCGAAGCTAAGAGGGCATTGCTTAAGAATGTGATGGTAGAGTTGGACGACTGCACTTCCTTATCTGTCGTTGTTAAGTACGAGGGTGAACTGCCTAGATGCGATGCTTGCTCCAGTTTTGGGCACATTCAAAATCAGTGCTCAATTAAGGTGGTGGTAGATGAGCCCGCTTCAATCCAAAGGGAGGTGAATGCTTCTATAGGCAAAGGCTTAATGTCGACCGGTTCTGTCGATCCAGCTGATGTTATGGGGGGAGTTGATGCTAGTAATGGTCTTGGTGCTAGATCTGTTCCATATACAATTCAGTCTGATCTTAGAGAGGAGGTTACTGAAGAAGGGGAAATACTTGTGGAGGATATTTCTGAAGTGGGGGGAAATACTTGTGGAGGACTCGGCATCCATTGCAATTAATCAGGGGAAGAGGGCCAATCTACTTACAGGTGAGGTTAAAGAGAATGTGGGCTCAACTGCCGCAACCTGAACAAATGAAGGCCAGTCTCCAAGATGCACAAATGCCGCAACCTATGCTGCTTGCAGTTCAAGGGGGGACCTGGAGCCTATGTTGCGTCGACGAAATTCGCTCCTGGTAACCTGGGGGAGGGCAGCAGCACAATGAAGAATGCTGGAGCAGCTCTGGATGATGGACATGGTGTTGCTGACCATGATGCCGATAGTTTTGGTGTTGGCAATATCCCAGTATTGAATCAGCCTGGAATTCATATTGCACTGGGAAAGGTCAGTACTGCCCCATCTCTTTTGCTTGATGCCGACCATGATGCCAAAGATGCAGTCTTGCCTAATAAGATAACTTACCAAAATCCAACATGGATTGATGACCTAACAAATTTGAAATCTGTTGCAACCAACAGTAAGTGAGAAACATATTTCCCCCTCTGCTACCCGTAGGAGCTCACGACTAGCTGATAGTAACAGAGCTCCCTCCACACTGTTTTAATGTCTGTGTTCATCTGGAACACCAGGGGCCTTAATAATTCCGCGAGGCGATGTGATCTTAAGCAGAGACTACGGAACCTTCACCCATCAGTTGTGTGTTTATTAGATACAAAAGTGGAAGAGTGTCATGCGGTGAGGATTGCTAAATGCTTCCCCAAAAGCTGGAAATATCTGGACAACAAAAGTTATCATGTTGGTGGCCGTATTGTTCTTTTTATTGACGACAAAATTTGGAGTTGCAATCCCATTTCATCATTGGCACAACACATCTCCTTGACTCTCACTAATAATGTCGGGTTAGTAATGGCCTCGACCATTGTTTATGCTCTTAATTTAGCCGCACTTCGTCATCCCCTCTGGAAGGATCTCGTCTATGACGCTTCTATATTAAAAATTTGCCGTGGCTAATGGGAGGTGACTTTAATGGTGTGAGGTATTCAAATGAGAAGGTGGGAGGACGGGCCTTGGATAGTAGATCTGTGGATGACTTTAACAATTGTCTTGGATGCTGTGGACTTATGGAATTAAAAAGTGTTGGACTTATGGAATTAAAAAGTGTTGGGCAATGTTACAGTTGGAACAATAGGAGGATTGCATTGGGGCACATCTCGACAAGATTGGACAGATCTCTTTGCAATCTAGAGTGGATTCGGCTTATTCCCAATTCCTACTACGAGTATGCAAACTCAGGGACACGCAACCACTCTCCAATGATCATATTTCTTCACCCCAAGGTACAATCTCACCCCAAGGACAACATTGAGGCCGCAACATGCAGAATTAAGCTTGATGCTATTCAAGCCAATTATAATATTGCTAGCAGCTTCGAGTTGTAGAAACAAGAATAAGACGTCGCTCTTAAACTTGTCCACGTGCTAGATGTCGAGGAATCTGACTTAAGGCAAAAGAGTAGGCAGGAATGGCTCCAGCTGGGTGACTGAAATTCTAAGTTCTTTTACATTGCGATGAAGGCTAGAAATAACTATAATAACCTCAGTCACCTGGTCAATGCTGATGGCTCCAGAAATCTGAATATTGATCGGCTTAGGGAAGAGGCCCCTTTGTTCTGTGAGAAGTTGTACACTCAGGAGCACTATTGGACTGTATTTCCTAATATTATTCCTAAGCGTAAGCTTACTAATGATGCTGCAGTTTGGTTAGATAGGAATGTTACCCCTACAGAAATTAAGGAGGCTGTTTTGAGATCGGCAAAGATAAGGCTCCTGGTCCAAATGGTTACAACGCCTTTTTTTATCAGCATGATTGGGATATCATCGGTAAGGATGTAATTTTGGCTATCTCTTCCTTCTTCAGTTCAGGGAATATGATGCGGAAAATTAATCATACCTTCCTCACATTAGTTTCCAAAAATGCCAAAGCCTCTGAATTGGGTGATTACATGCCTATTGCATGCTGCAATGTTATCTATAAGATCATCAGTAAAATTCCCTGTAACAGGCTGAAGCTGGTCATTAATGAGCTGATTTCGGCCAATCATGCTGCTTTCTTATAGAGCGTCTTCTTTAGATTGTACTCTCCTGGCGCATGAGTAGATACGTGACTTCAGTAACCCCATGGGATCTCGTGCATGTCTAAAGTTAGATCCAATAGAGAGTTTGTTATATTCATTCTTCATCAAATGGGATTTCATGGTAAATTTATTAACTGGATTTCTGAATGCATTTCAACCCAATCTTTTTCAGTTTTGGTAGATGGATCTCCTGCAGGGGTTTTTATGTCCAACATAGGTCTAAAGCAAGGTGACCCGTTATCTCCATACCTCTTCGTCCTAGTTATGGAAACTTTTTCCCTGCTAATGGTCAGAGCTGAGGCTTCACATTCTATACATCCTATGAGAAGATCGGGATCTATCTCGCATTTCCTATTTGCAGATGATCTTCTGGTATTCTGTCGTGCTAACCAGCTTTCCTTTGCGGGTCTTAATGATTTATTGTACACATTCAACCGTCTTACAGGGCTTCAGGTAAATTGGGATAAAAGCTCAGCCATATTTAGCAAAGGAACTCATGACCAAGGCACTCTTTCTTCCACACTTGGAGTTAAGAAGGTAACCTCTCTCTCTCTCTCTCTCCCTCTCCTCTCTCTCTCTCTCTCTCTCTCTCTCTCTCTCTCTCTCTCTCTCCCTCCCTCCCTCCCTCCCTTGGATTGCCATTATCATCAAATTACCCTAAGGCATCCATGTATGCACGGTTGGTTTGACAAGTGCAAGAAGAGACTGCATGGGTGGTCCTCGTCCACTCTTTCCATATCTGGAAGGATAGAGTTGGTGTGCACCGTAATTTATGGCATAGTGGCTTTTGGATGTAGGCCCAAGAGAGATTTATGTAAACCAAAGGAAGAGGGAGGAGTGGGGTTGAGACTTCTCACTGATCTTAATGTGGCCTCTGGGGTTAGGCTGACTTGGAGACTCTTGTCTTTTGATGGGCCTTGGGCACATTATATGAGCCGGCATTACATTTCAGTGCATGATGGCCTATACAGTGCCAAATCAAACCCTTCAAATTCTGGCACTTGGAAATTCCTGCTTCGTAATAGCAGCGCTTCTCAGAAACTAATCAAGCGTGTTGTTAAGGATGTCACCACTACATCATTCTGGTATGATAACTGGTTACCATGTGGCCTCCCGAGCCATCCTGCAGGCTGTCCCCCCTGGAGAAGAAAAGCATTTGGTTAGCCATTATTGGTCTTCAAATGGGTGGAATGATGATCCTCATATTCAACCTCTCCTACTAGTAATCTAGCCGATCTGCATTACCCCCAGATCTGACATGCGGGAATGGATTCCTGGGTATTCTTGCACCTTTCGTGATGCTTGGGATGGTTCCCACATTAGAGGTACTCCTTTTGCATATTACAATGTCGTCTGGTATAGCAAGCACATCCCTAAGTGGTCTCTCACCCTCCTGCTTGCTTTCTAGGGTAAACTCTTAACAGAGACATTCTCCACAAGTGGGGGGTCACCCCAAATCAGAATTGCATCTTATGTGATGATGGTTATTAATCATCTGTTTTTTGAATGCCACTACATCCGATATATTCTATGCAGGAGTCTCCTTAAGCTGAACATAACTAATCACGCGCCAACCTCTCTTGCTGGGGTTGGGGATCTTATCCTCTCTTTTTACAATAAAAAGGATTGTCTGGGTATTCTTGCAAAAGCAGCTCTTGCATCCATGGTGTGGCATATTTGGAAGCAGCGGAACAGTAGGATCTTCGAAGAGAAGGGAGTGAGTAAAACTTCTCTTTTCGAGGCTATTGCGGCAGATGTTCTTATAGCTTTACGTGATATTGATCGAGAGCACCCCTCGGCGACTTTCCCTTATGCAAATTAGGGTTTCACGGATGTATGATAGAAACTAATATATGATGTACATATTTAGCCCATAGGTGAGTCTGTGAGGAAGCTAGTTTGTAGTGGGTGACGACGCTTGTGTCATATCCCCACTCTTTCTAACCCCGGCCTAGCCCACTAGTGGATGTTTTGTATTGGTTTTGTCTTTAATAAAGTTACACACTTACTCTTGATCACTCCATGATATATACCCGAAAAACAATGTAGCTTTACCGCAAATGCACGGTTAAGTGGCAAGCGGGTATCGAATCACAGGAAGGACTAATGACAGTACCCTATTTTGGTTACTAAGCTATTTGGTGGAAGAGTCGTTTGAGAATGGATGGTGTAACAATCGTTTGGGTAACAATGCAAATTCAATATAATAAAAGTGGCTAGGGCTAGGAAATCTCCACTATGGATTTTCAAGTTATCATTGTGAGTTACGAAATACCATGCAATCAAACCTGAGACAAGGCGAACTTGTCACAACTAATTGGATAACCAACTCATGCTATCGCGCTATTGTAGGTCTATAGCACTCTAAACTAGAGCCTCGCTGTCGCGCAAGCTTAGTCTAGACTACAAGCATTAAGATCGGCAATCTCGTCCAATCCAAACTCAAGCTCACTGTCGTGCAACTTGAGTTTAAATATAGATCTTGATAGTTCGTATCTATTCACTGTCGTGCAATGAATATGAGCATATGAGGATAATAAAGATGCTAGCTTTGGTTGCCGTCGCACATCAAATCTAGGGAATTTCGATTGTCAACCTAAATCGAATATCTACGACTTTCCTGGGATCAAGATCCTCTGTTGAGCTCACGAGATCCAAGAGAAATCCCTATCCATCCATAGTAAATCAATCAAAATCTAACCTTTAAATCAAGCCTAATATCATAGCAATTCAATAGATCTCACAATTCCAACATTAGATCCATATGGTTCATCCCTTTGCCATAGAGCAAAGAAACTACTCGCAAATCATATTAGAAATCGATAGGAAAATAAGGTCAACAATTGAATTCATCATGCAATCAAGATTTAATAAGAGATGTAGCATAAAAACCAAAACTTGCAAGAGATCAAGACAACCCAACGTCTCCGAAGAAGCTTTCAATAGAAAATTCAACTCCAATCTTCAATCTCTCGCCAATATAAAAGCTTAACTATGATAGAAACTAAGGAAAAATAGTTCTAAGAAGTCTATCTGGTCTCCCTAGGGCTGGAGACAAAACTGGGCTTATATACATGCCAAAAAGAACCAAAAAAAATACAGACCAAACTGCCCTTGTGCCGTCAGAAACCCTAGTTTTCCTGACTGGGGGTCTGCGCCACTTAGCCGAGTGGAAATATGACTCGACTGAGTGAGAAGTGTCACTCGGATGAGTACATCAGTTAGCAGGTCGTCCAAAAAACAGAGAAGTCGGCTTGGCTCTCTTCAAAATTTTGGCCTCCACTCGGGCGAGTGGAATTATTACTCAGCCGAGTGGAATTCACCACTCGGCCGAGTACATTGTGGTACTCAGGCTGGCAGATGTCGCGTGTCATTTTTGCTCGGCCGAGTAGGCTGCTTCACTCGGCCGATTGAGCTGCCTTGCTCGGCCGAGTGGCCTACTTATTTCTTCTCTTTGTCGATTCCTTCGACGTCCTTCCTCTTTCGCTCTTCCTCTAGCATCGATAACTCTCCGATATAATCATGAGCAATGCTCCGACACGAGTGCAAGTTCTCTAGGCTCCCAATTGCACCCGATTACTACATATCTTCTGAAATCAAACGAAAAACAAGAAATTGTGAAAAATATCGATAGATCGTCAAATAATCATGAAAATCGCGATATGAGCAATCGAAATTGCATGAAAATATGCAGAAAAAGGTGTAAAATATGATCCTATCAAAATCCCCCAAGCTTACCTCTTACTCGTCCTCGAGGAAGATGAGTAGAAAGGCGAACTCGGAGAGTAAAAATAAATAAAAGGGTATGAACAAAAAAAGGCGAAGAAGTGAAGATGCTAGATCATTCGCTTAGAACTTGGAGTTGCACACTCAAATAGCACGACTATTGAATATAAACATGCTAAAGCTTTTCACTTCGATACCATTTCATATGGGTACTTTTGATAGAAAAACTAAGAACATAGAAAATCATATGAAACATGAAATCACTTTAGAATCAACATCGTCAAGGGCATGTAAAACGATATACACAATCATAATTCACACAGTTTTTCGATTGACCGCTTCTACTTGGAGTATAAGAGATATCACACATTTCAAATTGATTAGAATAGAAAAAGATGGTTTTCACGAATTTCATGCCAATATTCAATGTATGGATGTCGTTATACTCTAAGTAGTCTCCCTAAGTATCAAAAATTACTTAGCTTAGGTCGTTATTTACATATAGATAGTCGCTCTCTCACATGTCATTGGATCCCCTCTCCCCAGCTTATCTATAAGCATGATGACATCAAATATGCAAATACATCTTTTTCCCAACTAAGATAAAAGGAAAGATGGGATTGAGTATATACAAATAAGAAGAAAGAAAAGAGGAAAGATGGGATTGAGTGTATACAATGGAACTTCCACTTTTTTTCTTTTTTTCTTTTTTATACACAAGAACAATCACAACTAAGATAAAAGGATATGAATGTATATTTTTTCTTTTGGGATTCATGGAGCTTATTCTTTTTAGCATGGGGAAGATGCAAATATAGGATTCACTAGGGGGAGATTCACCAACAACTTTAAGTATAGAAATGATGTTCAATATATTTGGAGAAAGAAATATACTTAACGCTCGGTTCACTCTATGTATGTGCACAACAACTTCAGTGTGGTAATTTAATCTACTCAGTTTGATAACGAAAAGGTAAACTAATCCAATCATATCAAACGACAATCATTCGTTCAACCTGGAAGTTCAGAGCACATTTCATACAAAAAGAAGTGATAAAAGAAAGACAAAGCAATACTCCAAGTATGGGCGATTAATGCGTGAAGTCTGGCGTGTATTCTACGAAGGGTATACAATAATAGTTCCCAGACTCAGTTTATGCTAAAATATCATCAAAACTCATATAATAAGCGATGGAAGTTCTTTTTCTCAAATGCATAGCAATGTATCGCATACGATATCAGAAATAAAAACGATAGCATGATAAGAAAGTATGTGCATATGAGTAAAGCAACCTCCAAGATATAGTCATCCTAGGGAATTCATCTCTAGCATCGAAAGTGGGAGAAGTAAAGAACAAAACAAAATAAACTAACTATGTAAATCACTTTAGAAGTAAGAAAACGTGATGCATGGCAAGAAAATGAAAAAGTGGGTGAATATGAGTGGAAAATAAAAAACGCAGTGAAAAAATAAAAGTAAAAATAAAGAAAATGAAAATGTGTGTGTGAACACACTCCCTCAAGCTAAAATCACATTGTCCTCAATGTGCTAGGTGTGGCACGAGGACGCATAAGGTAGGGGAGGGTGGGTGTGGATGCATGCATGAGAAAATGAAAAATAAAGAAAGTAAAATATGATATGATGTATGCAAACGATGGATGCAGCAGGCATGCATATGATGGATGGACAATGCAAAATGGGTACAAAAATGTGTGCCAAAAGTGCAGACTCTCCCCCAGACTGGTATATAGAATAATGCAACTGGTGGGTGCCTAGACTGGTGGTGGAGTGCCAGTACCTCCCTGTGGTGGGGAAGGTGGTGGTTGTGGAGTATGCTGTTGAGGAGTGGACTGGGGTGCTGGTGGTTGAGGCTGTTACAGGTGTGCAAGGATCTGGTTCAGTATGAGCTGAATACCAGGCAGAATGGCGACATGTTCCTGCACAGAGCTAACGGTGGTGGCAAGAGCCCGAAAATCCGATCTGAGCCTACTTACGGCCCCCTCAATAGCACGGAGATGCTGGACAATGGCATCAGGAGTGGGAGCAGAGGGTTGCACTGGAGGCGGTCGGGGCTAATGCACACGGCCGCCGTAAACAAGTGGGGCCCTTAGTGGGTGTGGAGCGGTGCTCGCTAAAATACGCTCAGCCTCTGTGGGAGGCTGAGATGCAGAAATGCTCCCAGAAGTGTGAGCAGCAGCAGAGGAGGATGAGGTGATGACTGGGGACGAGACATGCAGAGAGGTCATAGACACAGAAGTGGGGACAGACGTCACGATACTCTCGGTGAAAATAGCGGCAGCCTAGACAGAAGGGGCAACGACTTGGGAGGTCGTGAAAGCAACAGAAAATGACTCCCCAGGGGTACGGATAGGTCTTGGCTGGCGAAACAAGGGAAGGCTTGTCTCTCTCAAGTGCTGAGGGGGTGGCACTCTTAAAGCTCGTGTAAGAAATGGGATCAACACTCAACGGCACAGAGGTGGTGATGGTGGGGGGTGACAGACACATCAACAGTTCTCCCGACACTGGCAGAAGTGAGGACAGAAGTACCGGGTGCTGGAATCATATCAGGTGTAGGATGTGGGATAGGGATCTCAGGGGCAAGAGGGACGAGAAGGGGATCCTGCTGAGCGTCCTCGGGCTCGAGTAGGCAGCTGGGATGAGGAGCTCTATCTCTGGTCTCCACTCCCCACCTGCAGGACCGATGTGGGCCCGAGAAGGGCTCGAAAGAACCATAAAATCTGCTGAAAATGGACCCTGTAGCCAAACCCAATGGTGCTAACCATGAGGATGCAGCATCCTCATACGAGCCATAACATCTATAGAAAGGAAAGTGGGGCCCGTAGGTCGGAGCAAGCCAGCAGGGAGCTCAATCCTGCACATAGGAGCTACCAAGGTGATTAGACCGCCACAATAAATCGCTGTCCTAGCGATGAAAGAGGAAATGATGTGGTCAAGATAACAGCTGGCAATATCAATCTGAATGGCGAGGACTAAGATATCACCGTCACCTTCGAAGGCTCTCTCTCGTCATTGCGTAGAGCATATAGAGCTCAGGCGTAGACATCGTCTCAGTCTCATACCTCAGAATGGTGGTCGCCATAAGGCGCTGAGTAATACGAAGGCAAAGGTGGACGATAGAGGAGGCCTTGGCCCGGCTAGGGTCAAAGGCAAGAGGCGATCCCGTAATCATGGTCCAGAATGCGTGTGCATCAAAGGAAGGAGAGGAGTGATGTGTGGGACCAAAAGCACGATCGGGGACGGGGACAGGAGGCCAATGGAAAAAGGCATGGAGTATATCGAGAGTGATCTCGCACTCCCGATCCATAAGGCAAAAAGTGCACCCATGGGAGTCCTACGGATAGAACTCAAGACCTTGAGGGTCAGACGGACGTAGGTGTCCGTCAACACCGAAAGAAAATCACGCTAGCCCACATTGTCGTACAACTGGAGCAACACCTGAAATACCCCTAGGCGCTAAAGATTTACTATGTGCGTGAACCTAGAGGGACTATCGAACGATGTGAGATTCTCTCAAATCTGGCGTGGTGTGCGTCATCTCTGAAAGTGATCCCCATCGTGTCGAAGGCCATGGCGGGCTGTGCTGGTAGGGATGGGACTGGTGAAGTGGGAGGTGGAACTGTGGGTGGTGGATCTCTAGTAGGCAGGGAGTCTGCTCTAGCGGAAGAAGGACCATGGTCATCCGTCTTCTTCCGCTTGGTAGCGGGCTCGTGTGCACGAGACTTAGTGCGTGGATTCATAGTGGTGCATGAAGTGTGCAGACAATCACATTGTGCCAAAAATAAGATAGGGAACTGGTGTACCAAGAACGATGCGACTCCTCGCAAGTGAACCGAAAGACGCCTCCCCTGAAGCTCCAAATTAGCGCTCGATCTCCCCCAAGCTATCCTGCATCACAAGAACAAAGGATTAACAATGATATCAAATAATCGAGGGGTAAATCAAGATAAATGGGCGTAAATAAGGTTTAATTTGGATTCGAGGCGGATTTGGGCTTACGAAATGGGAAATAGGAGAAAGGGGTGAATTAGGGGCTGAAGGAGCGACGATCACCGGTCGACGGTGAGGGGAACGGCAGCGGAGTGGGTGGTAGCAACGGCGAAGTTGCGCCACTCGGTCAAGGCGATGGTGGCTCCGGCGAGTGAGAGGGGAGTTCGGGCGAGTCAGGAGAGAGATGTGAGATTTGGGAAATTTGATTCGAGCGGTCGTGAGTTTGGGGATAAATAATGTCAGGTCGGTCGAGTCATTCGGCCGAGTGACGATAATCACTCGGCTGAGTCGCAACAAATAGAATATTTTCAAATTTTTTTTAGTTCCGACTCGGCCAAGTTGGAACTATCTCTCGGCCAAGTGGCCCTGATTACTCGGCCGAGTGATAGGCCACTCAGAGCGTTTTATGAACTAAATGTGTCAGATTCACTCAGTCGAGTGACAAAGTCACTCGACCGAGTGGCATATAATTTTCAGAGAGGGATTTTCGAGACTTCCCTGTACAGTACCTTATTCGGCCGAGTAGGGTCTTCACTCGGCCGAGTGGAAAAATCACTCGGCCAAGTGGGCTGTTGTTTTCAGCTCCAGACTCTCTGTTTTTCGACACTTTCTTTTTTCTTCTATCCCGTCAGGTTCTTCCTTCCTTTGGCATTTGCACGCACCTTTGGAGTGCTCTCCATCGCCATGGCCGTCATCCATTCATATGGTCTCCTATCATCCTTTTCCTGGAATGAAAACCGTAGCCCATCGTCAGATTCTTCCTAAACTCTTGACTTTATAGACTAATAAAGATCTAAAAAAATGAAAGTAAAATTCAACTAAAAACTAAGATAGAACTGTCAGGTTGCCTCCCGACAAGCGCTCATTTAAGGTCTTGAGCTCGACCCCTTAAGATATGGCGTTTAGCGCGTGATATTCGACGCATAGGAGATGCACATGTCAAATTTTGCTGGAAGGCCTTGAGGGTTCATGTGTGGCATGTGTTCTTCATTGGTCTCCCTAGTGTGCGTCTCCTCTTTAATGGTGTTGAGGGAGGATTCCCCCAAGCTTGCGTTCTTAGTATCTTTACTCTTTCTCAGGGATTGATGTATTTTTGTCGGCGGCTCCTTCTCCCATTGCTTCACCTTAGAGAGCCTACAGAGCTCTCTAATCCTTGCGACATCAGCATCGTTCTTCTCTTCATCGGTAAGCGTGATTTCTTCCTCACTGAGAGGGTCCAGCGGTTCCTCATTTGGGATGTCATCCTCGGCATTTGGGGCTTTATCAAGGCTCTCCGTGTGCAAGGCTCCAACGGCGTAAGGCATGGAATCATCTATTACCTCGTCAAGAAGGTGTGACAAACTTTGAGTCGGAGCCTTTCCTAGATAGATACTTTTTCACTTCATCGATAGGGTCGCCTGCGGAGTAGTGCTTGAGTCTTTGACAGTTAACCTTGAATGGTCTCCCGTCATTTCCTTCTATCTCAAAAGTTCCTCCCAGATGGATGTGGCAGAGGGTGAATGGTCCCGACCATCGTGAAAAAGTCGGAGCCTCGAGTTGTATAGCAAGACCTTATCTCCAACCATGAATTGTCTCACGGTAATGCGGGCGTCATGGTAGAGTTTGGTTCTTTCTTTATAGATTCTAGAGCTTTTATAGGCGTCCCTCCTAATCTCATCGAGCTCATTTATGTCCATAAGACATCGCACTGCTGCGCTCTTATAATCATAATTTAGGGTCTTGATATCCCAATATACGCGGTGCTCCAACTCCACAGGCAAGTGTCAAGCATTTTCGTATACTAGCCGGTATGTGGTAGTGCCGATGGGAGATCGAAAATCCATACGGTATGCCCATAGTGCGTCATTCAACTTCATGGACCAATCTTTCCTTGACCTATCCACTGCCTTTTCCAAGATTTGCTTGATTTCCCTATTCGACACTTCCACTTGCCCACTTGTTTGAGGGTGATAGGCCAAACTAACTCTATGATGTACTCCGTACTTTTTCAGTATAGCTTCGAACTTTCTTTCTATGAAATGGCTACCTCCATCGCTTATTAGTGTTCTCGGTACTCCAAAGCGGGGAAGTATTTTTTGCTTGAAGAATTTGGAGACCACTCTTGCGTCGTTGGTTGGAGAGGCAATAGCTTCCACACATTTCGAAACATAGTCAAAGGCCAATAAGATATATTTGTTCCCCTTGCTTGATGGAAAAGGTCCTATGAAATCTACTCCCCAACAATCGAATAACTCAATTTCCAAGATAGGTTTCATTGGCATCTCATTCTGCTTGGGTATGTTTCCCGTCTATTGACATCTATAACACTTTTTGACGAACTCATGTGTGTCCTTGAACATGGTGGGCCAAAAGAATCCGCATTGCAATATTTTCACGGTGGTTTTGGAAGCACCCGCGTGTCCTCCGCATGGCATGTCGTGACAATGTGAGATGATGGAAGTAGCCTCTTCTTTTGAAACGCACCTCCGTATAATCCCATCCTTGCATACTTTGAAGAGGTAAGGGTCCTCCCAAAAATAGTTCCGGACTTCATGCATGAATCTCCTCTTTTATACTATGGCCATGCCATGCGGTTTAATGCCGCATGCTAAGTAGTTCACGAAATTTGCATACCAAGGTACCTCCATGGATCGGAAGGCGAAGAGCTTATCGTCGGTAAATGTCTCATCAATAGGTATGCTTTCGTCTTTCACGTCACGGATTAGTCTTGATAAGTGGTCCGCCACGAGATTGTCTGTGCCCTTTTTATCCCGGATTTCCAAGTCAAACTCTTGCAAAAGTAGAATCCATCTTATTATTCTTGGCTTGGCCTCCTTTTTGCTCAGTAGGTATTTTAACGCCGCATGATCCGTATGCACGATCACCTTTGATCCTAGAAGGTAGGAACAGAACTTCTCCATAGAGTAAACCAGTGCCAAGAGCTCCTTTTCAGTGGTGGAGTAATTCTTTTGCGCATCATCCAAAGTCTTGCTTGCATAGTATATTGCGTGAAGCTTCTTATCCTTTCTTTGTCCCAACACCGCTCCAACCGCTTGGTCACTAGCATCGCACATTAGCTCGAAATGAAGACTCCAATCCGGCGGTTGTATTATTGGAGCAGAGATGAGCACCTCCTTTAGCATATTAAATGCTTGCAAGCAATCACCTGAAAGAACAAAGGGTACATCTTTAGCTAGTAAAGCTGTAAGTGGTCGGGCAATTTGAGCAAAGTCCTTGATAAAACGGTGGTAAAACCCTGCATGACCAAGGAATCCTCTAATGCCCTTGACATTAATATGATGGGGTAGCTTTTCTATTACCTCAATTTTAGCTTTGTCAACTTCATTTCCTCTCGAGGAGACAAGATGCCCAAGAACTATTCCCTCGGTAACCATGAAATGACATTTTTTCCAATTAAGCGTGAGATTATTTTGTTGTCTTCTTTTTAAAACTTTAGCTAGGTTAGCCAAACATGAGTCGAATTCACTGCCATACACAGAAAATTCATCCATAAAGACTTCCATGATGTCTTCAATATAATCAGAAAAAATGGATGTCATGCACCTCTGAAAAGTGGCGGGGGCATTGCAAAGACCAAAGGGCATCCTACGGTAAGCATAAGTGCCATAAGGGCACATGAAGGTGGTCTTCTCCTGGTGATTCTCGTGGAGGGGGATCTGAAAGAATCCCGAATACCCATCTAAATAGCAAAAATATTTATGCTTAGCGAGACGTTCTAGCATTTAGTCAATAAAGGGTAGCGGGTAGTGGTCCTTTCAGGTAGCCTTATTCAATTTGTTTTAATCGATACACATACGCCAACCCATGATGGTCCGTGTTGATATAGATTCACGCTTATCGTTTTTTATTACGGTCATTCCTACCTTCTTAGGGACGACATGAACCGGGATAACCCATCTGCTGTCAAAAATAGGATAAATGATATCGGCTTCAAGCAGTCTAAGGATCTCCTTTTTAACCACCACTTTCATATTGGGGTTTAACCGCCTTTGAGGCTATATGGAGGTGGCTTCAGTGTTTTCAAGATGAATCCTATGGGTACATAGCTTAGGACTAATCCCTTTGAGGTCGAAAATGCTATAGCCAAGGACATCCCTATGGCTTCTCATGACATTAAGAAGACTCTCAAGTTGGTGGTGGTTGAGACTAGCATTAACAATTACAATATACATCAATTTATCACCCAAAAATGTGTTCCTTAAGTTGGGAGGTAATTGTTTTAGCTCTACCTCAGGGGGTGTTGTACCCCCCATTTCCTTTTCTTGTGAAAACATGGTGTCCTCGGGCTCATCTTCTTCCACTTCCCCTTCAGAAGATAGGCTCTCGCATGCCGACTCAAAGTCACTGCTCAGTGAGGATGAAGCGTCAAAGTATGTGCTAGGTGACTCTGCTCTCGAGGCGATGGAGCCACTGCTCTCCTCTTGTTCATACCTGTCATAAAATGGTAAGTTAGTGTATAAACCCACGTCATAAAAGGTTTCATCAAGCATACTTCCATTTATGTCAGTGTCCCAAAGTAGTTCTTCACAAGAGTTGATCTCTTCGGTGCATACTTCGATGCCTTCATTCATTGTAAGATGAGGAACTTCGTCATCTTCGAGATATAGCTTATTGTATTTAGCATCGACCCTAATACCGCCCTTGATCGTTCCTTTCGGGGAGATTTGATCAATGATGAATGTAGCAAATATTTGCTCAATTTGGTCTTCCATACTGATGGCAATGGGTCATGTGGCTTTAACCTCGTCCACACGTTCCTCCAGAAGAGGAGTAAAAGTATCGGCGTATCATGGGCTAGAGCCCACGATCATCCTTGCATCTTCCAGATAATCTGTCAAATACCAATGGAAAAGTCTGGAAAACAACATCATAAACTGTGTGAGTGCTCAGTAAGAAAAACAAAAATACCGTCGCCTCCCCGGCAACGGCGCCAAAATCTTGATCGCTCCCGGATATACACCCAAAAAACAATGTAACTTTACCACAAGTGCATGGTTAAGTGGCAAGCGGGTATCAAATCACAGGGAGGACTAATGATAGTACTCTATTTGTAAGGATCGCCTTACTCTTGCAATACTAACAACAACACACTAGAGGGGGGTGAATAGTGTAATGGCAATAAATTGTCCAATTAAAATTAAACTTGCAAATACGGAATAATAAGTGCAAGAGGAAATAACTGACACAATCAATCCAAACGCAAATACAAGATTTTACCCTGGTTTCCTAAACTTGGGTACGTCCAGCCACACCAATATTCACTATAAGCCCACAAAGAGAAGTGAATACAAATCCCACAAAGAGATATACTCCCACAAAGAGAGAGACCTCACCAAGAGGATTTTGCCCTACACAAGGACCCAACCAACCCTACACAGGGGTCAAACTCCCACCTAGAGAATTACTAACTTCCACTCAGAGAATTAGGGTTAGCCCTACACTAGGACACCAAACTCCCACAAAGAGAGTTACTCCCACAAAGAGAGTTATTCCCACAAAGAGAATATCCTAATTCCACAAAGAGATAAACTCCCACAAAGAGAGAAAGACTAATTCCCACAAAGAGAATTAGTGTTACTAAGAAACATCAAGTAAAATAAATACTCTGACCTATGCCTTGAGATGCTTACTCATAGATGAATGCAAGGCATGGAAGAGGATCTCCAAGTGTTGAGATTTGCTTGAAAGCACTTGGATGATTTCCCTTGAGCTGGACTTCAATGGATGAAGAGGAATGAGAGCTCAAAGAGGGAAATGAGAGAGTTTAAGAGTGCTTTAACGATCTCTAATGATTTGCAATAGCATCAAGAAGTTCATATGAACTCAGACCACTCATATATGTAGGAACCCTATATCAACCCTCAAAACCCAAGGAAACAGCTAAAAACAAAAAGCTGCAACGGCTAGTTTCTGGGAAAAAATGTCACTAACAGTCAACTGATGAACAAATGACAGTCAACTGTCCAACGGCTAAAAAATATCCACCGGCTATAATCTGGGCCACGACAGTCGACTGAAGAAGTCAATACAGTCGACTATAAACAGGACAAGCGCGTGTAAAACCTTCAGCAGGCGACTACTGCAGGGAATGGAATAAACAGAGAGCTGTACTCAGTCTCCAGATAATCATACAGGTGACTGATGAAAAGAATACAGTCGAATGTAAAATAGACAGGCGACTATAAACCCTTCATCAGTCGACTGCTGCATGAGATGGAGAAAAACAGAGAGATGCAGTGTTTGCACTTACGCTACTCAGACGACTGGTGACCATACCACATGCGACTGTAAATATACAGGCGACTGTAAATTGATCATCAGTTGACTGATGCGAAAAGTTCAAGTAGAGTCAATAGAAATGTTGATTTGAGTCGTACATCACAGTCGTCTGTAGAAGGCTCGATAGGCGACTGGAAATCACCCAGTCGACTGTGAACTCTTCAGCAAGCGACTGTAGGAGAACCAGAGACTCCAAATGAGTCTTTGGTCAAGATGAGCCTATTGGGTTCGATTCTATGATAATCCTAAGGCTCACTAAGATGGTTAAATGCATATGCATGTATGGGTAGACCATCTAATAAGGCATTACATAAACCTAGACTCAAATGAGAGAGAAAGCAATAAATGAGATATTACATGGATTACATTGCTTTCATTAGAGTCTATGGCTTCAATCTTGATGCCTTGATGCTCTCCTTCATCTCCAAGCTTTGGCACCCATTGAGTCCAAGATTTGGCCCTTCTCCACTTGATGTCCATCCTTGCACCAAGTGTTTAGTCTCCAAAAATGATTCTTGAAATGAACTATGAGACTAAAACAAGAGAGTCATTAGCAACAACATAATGTTGTGATCATCATCAAAATAACATTGGAATGAAAAACCAATACACAATAATCTCCCCCTTTTTGATGATGACGCACATTATGTAAAACATAAAGAAATAAAGCACAATGCTAATGAGCTCCTCTTACGTATATGCACCAAGTGTAAAAAAGAGATACACAATAGTAAATACTCAATATACCAAATGAAATAATGAGACCACATGGTGACATATAATATGTAGACATGGATTACATAAACCAATTGCAATAGACAATATCATGCAAACAAGAATGGTTTATACAATCACATATATCTCTCCCCATAGATATATCTCTCCCCAAATGCATATGTATGTAATACAAGAATTA
>JAULAV010005768.1:0-29876 GCA_030789695.1 Scilla litardierei
TGACTCGGTCTTGCCTACACACATTCGCCACGCCTCCTATATGCATGGCATCGTGCATGCGTTATTTGAGCTAACGGAATAAACAAAGAACACCAAGATTATCTAACAAACTCCCCCTAATCTAGTTGTTCTGGATGTTGACGATGCCGAGCTTCACGCGCAGGCCCTGGAACTTGACCCGCCCGAGTGCTTTTGTCAGTATATCCGCCAGCTGATCGTCGGTGTGGACGTAGTCGATGGCGATCTTGCCGCCATCGACGCACTGCCTGATGAAATGGTAGCGCGTCTCGATATGTTTGCTCCGGTCATGGAAAACCGGATTCTTGCAAAGTTGAATAGCTGATTTGTTGTCCACGAGTAGAGTAGCTACGCTGGCCTCCATGCCGAGGAGATCACTGAGTAGCTGTGCGAGCCATACACATTGGCATGCTGCAGTAGTTGCGGCAATATACTCTGCCTTGCAAGACGATAATGCAACCACTTTCTGCTTCTGTGATTGCCAACTTACCGGGCTCCCCCCGAGAACGAACACCACGCCGGTAGTGCTCTTTCTGTCGTCGACATCACCGGCCATGTCGGCATCGATGTACCCCACGAGTTTAGCTCCGGAGATGTCCTTGGCGTAGCGACATTCGTAGCTAATAGTGCCAGCAATATACCTGAGTATGTGCTTGACGGCGCTCCAATGCTCGGTTGTGGGTGACTCCAAGAAGCGACTGACGTAGCCGACGGCGAACGTGATGTCTGGCCGTGTGTGTACCAAGTAGCGTAGACTCCCGACGATGCTCCGGTAGAGCGTCGTATCCACCAGTGGGTTTGAGCTCTCCTTGCTCAATTTCAATCATGGCTCCATTGGGACGTGGACCGGGTTGTAACCGGTCATGACCGCTTTCTCGAGCACCTTGGCCGCGTACACAGTCTGTCGCAGCGTGATCTCACCGGTGCCTTGTCGTACCTCAATGCCGAGGTAATAGCCAAGCTTGCCGAGGTCGCTCATATGGAACTTGGCCTTCATCTCCTGCTTAAAATGATCGATGGCCTTCAAATGCGCGCCCGTGACGATCAGACCGTCCACGTACACGCCCAGCAGGAGCTTCTCATCGCCGATGCCCCGGGTGTATACTGCGTGCTCCGTTTCATTCCTGTGAAACCCAAGTGATAGCAGCGTGTCATCCAACTTGGCGTTCCATGCATGAGGAGCTTGACGTAGTCCGTACAAAGCCTTTTGCAACCGCAATACTTTGTGCTCATGCCCGTCTTGAACGAATCCGGGCGGCTGCGCTACATACACTTCTTCCTCCAGATCGCCATTCAGGAATGCAGACTTGACGTCGAGATGGTGTACTTCCCAGCTGGCGTGCGCCGCGACCGCCAGTAACACTCTGACGGAGTCCAGTCGAGCCACGAGAGCGAAGACTTCATCGAAGTCGATCCCCATGCGCTGGACATAGCCCTTTGCCACGAGCCTGGCCTTGTGCTTGATCACTTCACCGGTGCTGTTCTTCTTCAATTTGAAAACCCATTTCAGCCCAATTGCCTTTTTTCCTGCAGGCAACTCTGTTAGCGTCCAAGTGTGGTTTTCGACGATCGAGCCCAGCTCGTCGAGCATCTCCCTCCGCCAGCATGCATGTGGCTCAGCCTCCTGGAACGTCACCGGCTCATCACCGGTCGCGAGCAGGAGCTCCTCTGGGTCCATCACGTGCTTGCCTGTCGTGGCGTACACGTTGCTGACGGTGCGGTAGCGTCGAGGCGCCTCGTTGTTACCGATCACTGCCACAGGTGTTGCATCGGGCGGTGGAGACACAAACTCCACGACGTTTGGCTCAGGCGTCGGTGAAGCGCGCAACGGGGTAGGCGTGTCCGGCTCGGGTGTCCGTGCACGCGGCGTGGCCGGCTCGGACGCAGGTGGTGTTGCTGCTCCCCCTTGTGTCGGTGTGATGGGCGGTGTGTACTCCACTGTGAACGAAGACGGACCCACGTCGGAGCCAACCCAGTCCCAGCATGCCGCTTCATCGAACACGGCGTCACGTGTCACACACACGCGCTTACTCACCGGGTCATACACCCGGTAAGCCTTGGACTCGATGTCGTAGACGATCAACACCATGGGGATGCTGCGATCATCCAATTTCTTCAGGTTAGGCCGTGTTACCTTAACATGTGCGATGGAGCCGAACGTTCTGAAGAAGTGAACCGCCGGCTTCTTCCCGTGACAAGCCTCGTACGGAGTCATGCCACGCACACTCTGGGTCGGCGAGCAGTTCAGGATGAACACCGCTGTGCTGACTGCCTCCCCCCAGAATGCGCCCGGCATCTTCCTCGCCTTCAACAGACAACGCGCCATAGACATGACAGATTGGTTCCGCCGCTCGATGACGCCGTTCTGCTGCGAGGAGTACGGCGCCGTCAGCTGCCGGTGCACGCCGCTATCGGCACAGTAGTCCCTAAACTCCACAGTGGTGAACTCGCCACCTCGATCTGTACGCAGCATGCGCAGCTTCCTCCCGGTCTCCACCTCGACAGCAGCTTGGTACTTTTTGATCGCGGCCGCCGCCTCATCCTTGTATGTCACCAAGGTGGCCCACATGTAGCGGGTTTTATCGTCGACGAGGAGGAGGAAGTACTTCCTCCCTCCGTGTGTTGCCGGCGTGATGGGCCCGCAAAGATCACAGTGTACGAGGTCGATGCGACCCTCGGCACGATAATTCACCATCTGCGGGAAGGGTGCGCGCCTCTGCTTGCCGACGAGACACGCATCACAGAGTTGATCCACGTGTTCGATGTGAGGAAGTCCATGCACCATGCCATCGTGCGCGAGCTTGCGCAGCGCCTCAAAGTTTAGATGGCCGAAACACCCATGCCACAGCCAAGCAGTGTCCCCTGTACTAGCTGACATGCACACCGGTTTCGTAACATTAAGGGAAATCACATACAGCCAGTTGCTAGTCCGCGTTACCTTGACGAGGAGATGTTGTTGTCGATCTCGCACATGCATGACGCCGCCTCTGATGAGAACCTCACAGCCCACCTCATCGAGCTGCCCAAGGGAGATGATGTTGCTGCGGAGCTTGGGTATGTAGTAGACGTTGGTGAACATGCGGTGCCGTCCACCATGCGCTGTGAAAAGCACAGTGCCGTGCCCCCTGATCTCCACCACTGAGCCATCGCCGAACTGGACCGACCCAGTCACTCCTGCATCCAGCTCGGTGAACGTGGCACGGTCGCCCGTCATGTGATTTGACGCCCCAGTGTCTAGGTACCATACGCCATCCTTCACGTCATCCTCCTTGCCGAGCAGGACCTCGGCGCGTTCTTCGCTGAGAAAAATAGAGCCGACGCCGCCACCGCGTTCTGACTCGGCGTGTGCCGCGGTGAGCGACGTAACTTCAGCCATGAGGAGTGCGAGCTCCTCATCCTCCACCTGCACAAGGTTGGCGGCCTCGTCGTGTTTCTTCTTCCTGTAATCACGCGCCCAGTGCCCCAGTTTATCACAGTACCGACACTTGTCCTTCTTGACGTCGCGGCCGACACCGAATGCCCTGCCGCCGCCGTCGCGCATGACCTCCTTGCCACGCGCGTCCTGCGCCTTGCCTCGGCGCTTGTTTGGGATGAAGCCGCTACCACCACGGCTGGAGGAGCCGTCCTGTTCGCGCCGCCGCATGCGCGCAAGCCACTCCTCCTCCGACAGCAGGAGCTTGCCGCTGCCATCCTCTGCCGCCTCCAGCTCAAACCGTTCCTCGGCCGCTTTGAAACGACCGGTCAGGTCCTCCATCGAGAGAGTGTTCAGGTCGAGCAAGCTCTCCACGGACATGACCAACTGCGAGTACCGCTTGGGGATGACGCGTAGGAACTTCTGCATGACTTGCTTCTCCTTGATCTCGTCACTGAGATCAGGTAGTTTGCTAACAATGTCGGTTGGACGCAAAGACAACTCATCGATTGACTCACCAGGTTTATGCTTCAGCTCCTCGAACTCGGTCCTGAGCGTCTGAGCTTTGGCATCGCACACACGTTCAGACCCCATGCGCAGGGTCTTGAGTGTCTCCCACGCCTCCTTTGCCGTGGGCTTTACCGCCAGAGTTGCGATCATCTCCGACGGCACGGCACGGAGGATGGCCTCCATCGCCTTGCGGTCGTTGCGGTAGCCGGCGTCGTCGGTGACGGCCTCTGCGCCCTCGACTACCCGCCACAGGCCTCTCGCCTACAGGATGACTCTCATCAAGAGGACCCAGTCGCTGTAGTTTGATCGTGTCAGGATGGGGTACGTCGTTGTCCCGCACGGTTCCTTCATCATCTGCGGTAGCGCAAGCTCGCGCCCATGGCCGCTTGTCGCTTGATTGGTGGGGATGCGCTCCATCGTGAGGTGCCGAAGAACTCGAACCGGGCTCTAATACCACTTGTCAGCCTCTACCCTCACTCACGCACGCCGTGGACAAAGAAAACAAGGCACATCTCTCGATTTGCGTGGACACAAAAAAAACTCAGCAGACTTTTGTTTTGAGCTGCAATTGGTGCAGAATGACGTTTCTACCTACTCCTTTTATTAATGCAGAAAAAGAAACAGAAATCACGATCGTGCCGCACATCCCGCAAGCAACAATCGTGGCCATTTCCCAACGATAAAACCGAACGTGCCGCATCGTGGGCCACGTTTTGATCGTGAGAAACAAACCCCCCTGACTCGGTCTTGCCTACACACGTTCGCCACGCCTCCTATATGCATGGCATCATGCATGCGTTATTTGAGCTAACGGAATAAACAAAGAACACCAAGATTATCTAATATAATGGGCGCCGTGCGACGCTGCCGCGCGGAGGAGAGTGCGGCTGCGCACTGTATGCGCCTGGGCAAGAAGAGGCGCTGCGATGCAGGGAGGCGCTGGGAGCACCTGCAGTCGGAGAGGCGCTGGCTGCGCCTGGGTGGTGGCACCGCCGGGAACCGGCCGGAGAGGGTGCGAGGATTGGCTGTGAAGGGGAGGAGGCCGGAAACAGGGCGCCAGCGAAGTGTTAGGTCGGAGGCGTTAAGATGAAGGTGACGGCACTGTGAGGAGAAGTTCAGCGCTTGGAGAAATGTTGCGTGCGTGGAAATAATTTGCGGCGCTGGAAAATTCTTTTCCGTGAGTTGCTAAACCCTAGGGTGGGCTGCTATATAATAGGCTAGGGTGCTACACGTGTGAGGTGAGAGAGAAAGAGGTGGTTAGGGTTTTAATATGATTTGATTTGTTTTTTTTTGTTTTTATAAAAAGTTAATTCTTTTAATGCTTTTGTTTAAAAGAAACGTACATCCCATGAATTCTAATTAATTAGTATTGAATTCAAAAGGCAATTCAAAGTAACATAATGTTTTTTTAAAAAAAAAATAATAATAAGGGGTATGCAATAAGGTCACCCGAAGTCTTAAAATTGCTACGAAAATACCGGGGCACTTGCGCCTCCGAGAGGGTCGTGAAAACAAGGTTCGGTCACGCGTCTGGATTAAAGATAAAGATAATAAGGGCCAAACACGAAAATACACCAACGAGACAACCTACGCACAAAAAATACACGACCGGAAAGCGGTCGTTACATCCTACCCACCTTATGAATAAAGTCCGTCCTCAGACTTTCTAACATATCTAGTCGCTCTAGTAACTACCCCAATCATATCACATTATAATTTAAACCAGGTATAGTCATTACAAGTGTTTATATATGCACTATGTAGTCAAACATTAACACTACCAACGTGTATTTATTCACGCACATTATACTCCTATACATATCATAGCTAGTCAAATTCATACACGTATTTCAGTCATTCATATAGTCACATACATCCTTATATAACTATTAAATACTTATTACATAACATGGTGCACATACTCACAAACAATCAAATAGTTTCACGCCACATTTAGATAATTACCTATGAACAAGATAATAAGGATACACTACTCCCTATATCTCTTAGTGTACATCCAATGTCAACACATCAACACATGTAGTCATACCTTATCATTATCAAATCAAGTTTACTATATCTAATATGCATTCACCACTACTATAATTTCACAATAAATAGTCATTCAATATTCGCAGATACTTCACCATATGTTCACATCACGTAGTCCTATAACTATATTTACGACACGTCACACATACCATAGTCACCAATACCTATAACTAAGCACATACTTACCCGTGCATGGTGCACACCCACACACGCTAACATTTCATTCATATACACCAATCATACCACTATATACTCAGCACATCTACACACCTAGTTTAGCTAGCACACATACGTTCACACGAACAAGTCCTTAGTAAATAACTATACCACAAGACCAACACCTATAACTATATACTGATATAGCGACCCACCATCAGGTGCGTAACGCAACCAAGCGCAAACAATCCTATCTCTATACATACATCATTCATTGCTATATGCAACTACAGACATACATAACAATATACTTAGAGTATACCCACTCAAGCTTGAGTGAGACTTAAAACACATATCAGAATACTCTATATACGTAACACGGTAGCTATACCTATACCAATACCACCCAATGTATACACATCCACCAATACAACCATATACATACCATATGTCAATCACACCTAATATTTAGTCAGGTAATACTCGCATAGTTCAATCACTTTATATACCATAATAATAATACAGACATCAGCACACGTATAGTTATAATACTTTTCCTAATACATGCATTCACCGTGTAGTCACGCACATGTAACTCATATATTCACACCATATCCTACTACTTATAATTAGTATACCAATACATCTACTTACCCATACATAGTTAAGACATACAATAATCGTGTATACCTCGAGGTACACACACAACATCCCGTAAAGGCAAACAATACCAAACAAAATTTATAACCCTATTACCGTACGTATATCACACATATTCATATAGTAAGCACATACCTACGTACGAGCACTCGCCCACACGTACTAACATATAGATCAAATAATAAGGATGAACATCTAATCATAAGTACCTTAGTATCATTATACCTAATATACACACAATTTTATCAACATATTATTTCAACCATTATTAAGTATCTCCAACTACATACACCCCCAGTAGATATTCCAACACTAACTCTTATATACACAGACATCCCTAGAGTGGTTAAACAACCTCCAACTAATCAGCCCTAATTGGCTAGTCCCAATCATTTTAAACACCAATAAAATTTCCAACTCGAAAGCTCGTTCATGAGAACTTGTTATAATGATCCTGTTGTCCTCTGCTTCAATTGGTTCTTGGCTCAGCTGCCTCTAGGAATCTCTAAAGTGAAACTACCAACCAATTCTAGATTTTCGGGCGTCAGACTTACTTATGATTTCCTTTTCAATCCAAACAACCAAGGCAATCTACTAACTCTTTTCCCATATTTCGTGATCATTGAGCACTCGTAAAACCAAACATGCTCACTTGACTTGATCCAGAATTTTCATTGACACTTAAACTGTTAGTCACTGTTGACTATAATCCATCCACATGGTCTGGAGAAGTCATCGCCTTTCACCATTTCGTAAACTGTAACGGGAATCCAGTGATCAGTACGCACTCGATGCGTATCCGAACGGTCGACTTTGAAACTCCCATGACATTCCCAAGATCCCTAATTCCTTTAAATCACTGTGTCCAAAACAGATCATGTTGTCGATCTTATACAAACCATCATAAGATCAATCTCGTCATCACATTATCACTCTGAATCTCTTCCGTTCATCTCAAATGATCATATTATTTACTTCAACCACGTTGCTATCCTCGACTAGTTTTTTTTTGATTCAAAACACATGTTATACTGTTGCTACTCAGCTTTTATATATATATATATATATATATATATACACTCATAATATCCGACGCATAACATTTCACCTATTCGATATACGTCTACGCTTTTAGTTGTTAAGACAATACTTCTAATCACCACACTTCTATCACGAGCAGCATACCAAGAGCCGATCTCATTCCCTCGATTCAATGTTCTCACTTCCATGGTTCCTTGTCAAGTCGAGAATCTAACATTATAACCATCTAATGTGTTAGAAATACATCACTTAAAACTCCATCTTATTCCTGTATTCTCACTCAAATCCAAACTAGAGGGGGCCAAGGAACTAGTCTAAACCTAACTAACTCATGTTAGACTCGAATATTGTTGGTTGTCTGAATAGTTACTGCAACACTATTGTTTCGATAAATCATTCAATCATGACCTGCATGGGCCACCACAAAAACTATCACGCCCCGCTTCCCAACAGATTGAGCAGCGAGGCATGGCCAGCCCGCATGGACTAGAGCCGTTGAGGCTCGGGGTCCAATAAGCGTCCATGGCAAGTTATGATGCGGAGGGGAAGGTCCGATCAAATGATTTAGCATGAAACAATAGACATAGCCGTAAAAGATATTATTCAAATGCAGAAGGTAACCAACAAAGAGTTTAACATAAAGACTTAAACTGTATGTACCGGAGGCAACTAAAGAGAAAAGAGTCTGCGGGGGATCCTCAGGTTGTGGCAGCTCTATCAAGTATGTGACATGTGCAAAACACATGTCAACAACAAACTAATGAGACCATAAGTTAATGCAGTTATACAATTCTAGCAATTCTAAAAGGAATTTAAAAGACAACTACACAGGCAGTCCTAGAAAGCAGGAAATAAGTAATGGTTATTCTAATCGATCTGCTAGGGGTGTCCATCTAGTCAGATCGTCTAAGAGTTGTTCATGTAGTTCTGTCAATCTGCCAGGGGTGTCCATCTGGTTAGATTGTCCAAGTCTAGAAAGGTCAAACGACCGAAAATGCATCCCTGCGAAGCAAACAGGAGTGCACCAACTACGATACAAAGATAAAGCCTAAGGACTCAAGCTCGTAGGCGGAGGGGAGCTACCCCCCAGGCCCAGCTAGACTCTTTTGTCCTACCCCACCCGTGAGTCGTTTGTGTTATGGACACGAGCCAACAAACGCTCCATCTAGATACGAGACAAGACAAGGATCACGAATGATATAGCATATCATACCGGAGCGCACCAGTCACGGGTGAGCCAAAGCTGGGGAGCACCAGTCCTCAATGGTCACCCCCGTCGTCGATCCGAAACAAATCATTAATCATGAATGATACTACGTATCATACCGGAGCGCACCAGTCACGGGTGAGCCAAAGCTGGGGAGCACCAGTTCTCAATGGCCACCCCCGTCATCGATTAACTATCCGTAAGCGAGACATTCCTGGACGAGCTAGCAATGTTCCACAAATCTGTAAGCAAGCCGTCTCTGGGCTAGCCAGCAGACGCTCCACAAGAGTAGTGCCAACCTCTGTATAGGAGAGGCCCACGCCTGTGATCTTCCACAAAGATCCACACAATTATAATGTCCGGCTTATTAATTAGCATGTGAGGTTTAAGTTGCATCTTAAAGGTGGGTTCGAGCAGAAAGTAGCATGCGATCATTTTCAAGTATTTTGCAGAAATAAATCTAGCAGTTCTAACATCAATTCTAGAAAAGCATAAAAGCAGTAACTAAAGTATCATTCCTTGCCTGAAAGATTCCGGCAAGGATGTAGTCCAGCAGGGTCTGGGTCAACCAACGGATCTACGGAACCTCAACACGACGCGAGAGCTACTCTGACGTCGGGTAGCGACGTCGGGGGTTGGATTCCGGCGGTGTGAACGGTACGGAACGACCGACTTTCTCTGCCAATAAAATACGTGCACGAATAAGTTCATTACGACAGAACCAGAATTTATCGAGTCAGCCTAGGACGTCTGATGGACCAATGTTAATTAGGTTCGCTACTCCAAAATTGACAACAGAAATAGCCTCATTTAACAAACCTATTAACGTCTAGTGATTCAGTTATTAAGTTCTCCAGCTCGAAACGGGGTTCTCATCAAATGATTAATATAGCCAACATGGTAACTAAGTTATTTACTAGTCTATAATGGTATGCTAATACATATATCATATATATCCTAATATACCTCTACCCGTTAACTCATCTATATTAACAGGTTGTCTAGCATTGTTCACATATGTTCAAATCATTGTTAATACATGCTTTACTGCCCATTAAAAACTAACCTAAAGAGAACTCACGGTTGTGCCACATGGCTATTAACATACAATGAGCTAACCAAAAATATACAACATCGCTTTTAACAAACATGGCTTCACTGTGTCATTAAATGAGCTAACCAAAGGAGAACTCACAGTTGCTAGGGTTACGGCGCTGTTCTCGGACGATGGGCTTACACGTCAACGTTCATCGGCGGTGGAGGGAGGCGACAACAGTCCCGGGCTGACGCGCGAAGGAGGCCGCACGAAGAACGGGCGCCGTGCGACGCTGCCGCGTGGAGGAGAGTGCGGCTGCGCACTGTATGTGCCTGGGCAGGAAGAGGCGCTGCGATGCGGGGAGGCGCTGGGAGCGCCTGCAGTCAGAGAGGCGCTGGCTGCGCCTGGGCGGTGGCATCGTCGGGGAACCGGCCGGAGAGGGTGCGGGGATGGGCTGTGAAGGGGAGGAGGCCGGAAACAGGGCGCCAGCGAAGTGTTAGGTTGGAGGCGTGAAGATGAAGGTGATGGCACTGTGAGGAGAAGTTCAGCGCTTGGAGAAATGTTGCGTGCGTGGAAATAATTTGCGGCGCTGGAAAATTCTTTTCCGTGAGTTGCTAAACCCTAGGGTGGGCTGCTATATAATAGGTTAGGGTGCTACACGTGTGAGGTGAGAGAGAAAGAGGTGGTTAGGGTTTTAATATGATTTGATTTGTTTTTTTTTGTTTTTATAAAAAGCTAATTCTTTTAATGCTTTTGTTTAAAAGAAACGTACATCCCATGAATTCTAATTAATTAGTATTGAATTCAAAAGGCAATTCAAAGTAACAAAATGTTTTTTTAAAAAAAATAATAATAATAAGGGGTATGCAATAAGGTCACCCGAAGTCTTAAAATTGCTACGAAAATACCGGGGCACTTGCGCCTCCGAGAGGGTCGTGAAAACAAGGTTCGGTCACGCGTCTGGATTAAAGATAAAGATAATAAGGGCCAAACACGAAAATACACCAACGAGACAACCTACGCCCAAAAAATACACGACCGGAAAGCGGTCGTTACGCCGCACTTCTGAAGATGTGGAAGTAGAGGCCTTGGCTGCATGTGCTAACTGGGATATTAGAGACAATGGATGACTTTCTCCTCATCACTCACCTTCGGAAATGTTTCTTTTCTTCTTTTTAAATCTTCTTGGGATGTATGCGGTTTGTTCTGATTGGTTCTGTTCTTGGATGTTAACTATTTGATCTAGGGTGACGACGCTTGTGTCCTATCCCCTAGTCATTTAGGGTAGCTTCCATTTGGCAGGCCATATTGTACATTTGTATTTTTCTTAATATAAACTCTAACTTACCTTGCAATATATATATATATATATATATATATATGTATGTACTTTTGGCTGCGCCGTCCCTAGGGATATTGGGGGATCAGTTTGGCTGCGCCGGCCTTCTGGCCGGTCTCCGGCGCCTGAGCTTCGACATCCGGGCGTGGGTCGAGTTCCAGCGTGTTCACCTTCGGGGGTCGAGTTCCAGCGTGGGTCGAATTTCGAGATCCGGGCGTTTCGACGATTCGCGGGTCCGACATCGATTCTGATCGCGTCGCCGTCGATTCGAATCGCATCCACCGACGTCGTGCTTCTCGACAAAACAGTCGGTGGCGGTCGATCATCAATTCCGGTGAAGTCGAGTACCGGCCTTCTGCTTCACAGATCCGGTCGCCATCTATTTGCGTGGTCGAAATCCGGTGACGTCGAGATCCGGTCGACAGATCTGGTCCTCGATCAGGTGCGGAATCACCACCTTCTCGGAATCACTGATCAGGTCGACGTTGAGATCCGGTCGGACCTAGCCAACTGCTCCGGTGGCAAGGTTCGGCACCGTCCTGTGAGGGGTTCTGCTTCAGCGGTTCGAGTGCTTCCGGGCTATTGGCAGCTCTACCTCTGGGAAGTCCTTCATGGCTCCTCAGGGTCAGGTTGCTTCTCGGGGTCAGCCTCCAGATCTCGCTTCGGGATTTCCCCCCCTCCGTCATGCTATGGGGAGAGCTGATCCATCATGTATCAACGCGGGCAACCCATATCATCGGTGTTCGTCGTACTGTCATCAAAGGATTGGAATTGCTACCTCTAAAACAGTACCTACTACTAATGTTAATCAAATTGATAAAACTATTGGCAAACCATCTGCTCATTTGAGGGTGGCAAAATCGGGGCGTGAAGCATGGAGTTCCCTCTTTTCTGTTGGACGTTCAGTTGAGCAACATAGCAAATGTGAATATGTTCCACCCCGAGAGATCTCAACTGGTAAGGCTATCCCTTGGATCTCTAAAGAAGCGGTATCTGATAATGTTGCAAAATGGAGTTGCACTCTTGCGGGTTATGTTGTGGGATACAAACCATTTTACTCGCACCTACGAGCATGTGTACAGCGATTGTGGCGGCCTAAAGGAAAGCTCCAGGTTCACTCCAGGGATAATGGTTTTTTCTTCTTTGAATTTGAGTTAGAAGAAGATTGCAGCAGAGTTCTCCAAGAAGGGCCTTGGATGTTTGATAAAAGGGTGATAGTACTGCGGCGCTGGACTCCAGAACTTACAATGGATTGAGATCTTTTGTCCAGTATGGGTGAGATTTCCTGACCTTCCATTGAAATTTTGGTCTACAGAATTATTGCTAGCTCTGTAGGTAAGCCTTTATTTGTGGATAAGGCTACAGCTTCTGGAGAACGGTATTCTTATGCTAGATGTTTTGTGGAAGTTGAGGCAAAGACAAAATTACCTAGCACCATTGAGATTGCGGTGGAGGAGGAGGGAAATACGATCATTCGAATGGAATACGAGAACTTGCCCCCAAATTGTTCAACGTGTGAATGTTTTGGACATTCCTCTGCCCAGTGTCCCTTCAGGAAGGTTTGGGTGGAGAAAACTAAACCATCTTCAAATGTGGATGGTAAGGTGTTGGTTCCCGAAGCCCCAGCAGGAGATCATTCAGCAACAGGTGAAGGCCGAACAACTACAAAGAATCCAATAGATGCTGAGTACACTGCAGCAGTTGTTTCTGAGATAGTTCCTTGTATTTTTGAGTATGGTGGTCCGTCTTCTGCGCGCCCCACGGAAAATGTCCGTATAGATGATCCTGACAATGTTGGTAATGAAGATGAGGCTGATGGAAACTACGAGGATGAGTGGATGGAGGAGTTTGATGGGGATGCTACTATGGAGAATCAGGAGTGGGAGGAGGAAATGCGCCACCTTGCATCATCATTGAAGTCGTCTAAAAATAAAAATATAGATCTCCCTCGACGGAAAAGTTTAAGAATTCCTAGGAATTCTAAATATTAGGACTCAAACGCTGAGTTGAGCTGGTGGATAATTTATGATTGTTTTTCTTTAGAGTTTATGTTTGTAGCTTTCTGTAATCCAATATTGTTATTGATGAGTTATATGAATAAAGTTGTTAATCCTTCAAAAAAAAATGTATGTATGTAAGTATGTATGTATGTATGTATATAAGCATCCACCCAATCGGTTGAAGCATCAACCGATCGGGTGAGACGGATGACGACTTGGTCTTCAGCTTTGGAGATACATCACCCGGCCTCTGAACCGATCGGTTGATGTCGTCGGGTCTTGAGCTGGGAGAATTATGCTACAGATGAACCGATCGGGTGAGATGTCACCCGATCGGTTGGAATTCAGCTCCAAAAGACAGAGAGCACTGTCATTTTCACTGATCACTGAACCGATCGGGTGAGCTCTTCTTGACTGCTGCTCCTGTCTGGGTCGTATACGTGTGCACGAACCGATCGGGTGGGTCTGTCCACCCGATCGGTTGAGGGCTGAAATATGATAATCTTCGACGTTTGGCCCTCAGGATCGTGCGTGGCACCTCCCGTTGCTTTGAAAACTCATAATATCTGCTTTATATGTCCCCAGCGCTGGCAATCTCCTGCAACGGCACAAAAACACAAAGAAAGTAAAAGAAAACTAAAAATCACAAGAGAATGGATACGAAACAGCGGAAAACAACGGAAAATCACGAAGAAGACGTGCGTGAATATATAAAATATAAACGTACGTCAAAATCCCCCAAGCTGAACCCTTCCTCGTCCTCGAGGAAGACGAGTGAGAGTAGGAGCTCGGAGGGGAAAATAGAAAGGAAGAAACAGAAATAAAGAAAACAGAATCCGAGATCGCCCGTCAGAGCCAACGAAATCAAACACGCCACACTAAGCAAGCACACGATAAACACACCACTAAACCCATGAATATGAGTACAAACAAGTGTCGTAGGTCCACGCGGTGAAGCACGAGTGAGTGAGGTCGTGAGCTAGCAGACGGTGTCACTATCTAAATTATGCAATAAAGCTCCATATACTCATACACAAGGAGTGACCCAAATATCGATTCAGTTCGAATAAGCAGTGAATAATGATTCAAGCATGCATGTGAGTAGAGTAAGAATTGAAGCGTATCATGTGTCGGGGACTCCACTGTTAGGAACTAGAAGATCACAACACTATTGCCTAGATAATCGCTAGAAAATTCCTATGCCAAGTGTGTTCGAAAACGAAGGAGGTTGAGAAGGTGTGGAGCAGAACACTCGATGCAAATTCTCGCTTTCCCTTTATTCACGGTGGATAGGAATAATATTCACCACGGAAATTTTTTGGGTTTTGGGTATTTGTATTTTTTTTGTTTTTGGCTGTACATATCTTTTTTTGGCCTTTTCTTTCCTCTCTCTTTTTTTCGTTTTGGATTTTTGAATTTTGGGCTATATATTTGTGTACTCTTCCAAGTGGGAGAACGGTACATGACGAGGGGATTTGCACCAAGTAAAACAAAAAAGAAATCGAATTCTAAACACTTGGGCAAAAGAAAGTTTTCTCGCAAATCAGAGCATGAGCAAAATGGGTTATTCTAGTCCTATTGGAAGAGTCCTGAGACATGCGAATTGAAGCGTAAAATATATATATATATATATATATATAATTCATGCATAGAGAAGCAGACAGTGAGGCAAAATACCGCATATTCGGAATTGAAGCATGATAGTCTAGGGGTCAACCAAGGACATGTATATCACCACTAGCTAGTCACGACAAACAACACATACTAAAGCAAAGTGAACCCACGAAGCATGAAATGCAGTAGGACTCGGCTTCCTAGGGTTAGTGAAAGTGATTATCACAGCTAAGCTAAGTGTGTGTGTGGCTCAGTGGTAGTTCATCATGTGGGGTCATCTCTAGGAGAGTGGGATAAAAAAGAAGGAAAGAAAAAGAAAAACCCGATGAAAACGATCAAAAACGATGAAAAAGACACAACTGATGCACAAAGTGCGAATCCCCCTAGCTGAAACTTGCATTGCCCTCAATACAATAATAGTAAATACGGGAGGGCAACGAGAATGGGAGGGAAGTACGCACCGACACAAAAAATTGAAAAACATGAAAAACACACAAACGAAACAGAAAAATAAAGAAAAAGAAACACACAAATAAAAGATAGAAAAACACATCCAAAGAACACATATAAACAAGAACACAACAACGACATCACACGACAATATGCACAAAAATCGATTTCCCCCAAGCTGATCATGAAAATGCTAGCAAAATGATATGATCAATGTGATGCAGAAATAAATGGCAAGGGGGAAAATCAGAAAAAAGAACAATCATGGTGCAGGAGGGGTGATCTCCTCATCCTCCTCGGAAGAGACGTGAGGGGTGTGTATGGGGGAGGTGACGGGTGTGCGGAGAAGTGGGAAAGAAGGAGGTGATGGAGGATGGATGGGTGACGTGGTGGTGTGTATGATGGGTGGTGTGTCGGTGGTGATGGTGGATGGTAAAGAAGCGACGATCAATGAGATGGGGGTGGGTAATGATTTCAAGCGCACAACTAATTTCTTGCAGCGCGAGTATGCGGTGGTGATAGATGTGAAAGGTGGTGTGGGTATAGGATCGAAAGTAGTGGTCGTGGTTGGAGAGGAAATGGAGAGAGGATGGGATGATCACCTAGGGGGTGATGGCGGAGGTAATGGTCATCGAGGAGGCGATGGAGGTGGTGATGGTGCTGGAGTAGGTGGAGGTGGACCGTAGATATGTGTAAGAAGGCGGAGAATGGCGGCCACGTTTTGCTCGAGTGCGAGTAAACGTGGGTGTGAAAAGTAAGAAGAGGATTGGTCCGAGGAGGTAGAAGAGGAAGCGCCAGTGCACAGAGCAGCTAGCTCAGCCTCGAGAGTGAGGCGAGCAGAGGTGGCCCATCGAACAACAGAAGTGGTGCCGACGGTAGTGGTCGTGCCGGCACAGGAGGCGAGGCCTAAGAGGGCCGTAGTGAGTGCCTCAAAAGAAACAGGGACATCAACCGGGGTGTGACACTAGGGCCAGCCTCGGGATCCTCCCTAAATGCAGGGATATCGTGCATGCCTAAGTGGATGGCAGGGGACGATGGTCGAGGTGCGGCAGGGAGTGGAAACTGAAGATTAACCCCCCTACAAACTTTGGATCAGGAGGAAACGACCAGTCTGCCTCAAGATGAATAGTCATGCGGTCAGGATTATGCAGAGTGGTATAAGGATTATGGGTGGCCATAGTATCGCCACGCGGTCGGATCATGTGTGTGTGCCTAAGGACATCAAGATTTAGATATGTAGATCCTAGGGCACGCGGAAAATCGGGGGGAATAACAAAACCGAACGGGGGTGCAAGGTAATGAGGGTAATGAGGCCGCCGCGGCAATACTTACCCTTGCCTGTGCGGCTGATATCAATGAGTTTTTGGATAAGCCATGCACCTGCATTAATTCGAACACGCGGGGCCTCGAAAGTGATCCCGTCGACAACGGGAATGAAAGGATGGGTCATCGCCCACAAAATGAATAAGTTAGGGATAGTCACAGTACCAAATTCATCCATGGGAAAGAAAGCGCTCGATATGATGCAGTGGGCCAGACGGAATACGGGATGGATGATAGAGGAGGCATTGGCCTTGCCTCGAGGATAGTGGTCATAAAGAGTGAGGTGCCCCCAAAAATAATCGACATCGAAGTAGCGATGAAATTCATGTTGGAGGAGGTTGTGCTCAAGAATTGGGAAACTGAAAATGTTGTTGATTGTGTCCACATGGGTACAAAAATTTCAGTTCCTAAGGCAAAAATCGATAATAAACGCATCCTCAGTTTTGATTGTAGATAGAAATTCTAGGTTGAGTGAGGGGTAGGATAGTGCATGGCAGTTTAAGAAACCTAGCCAACTTAAGTTTGCAAATAAGGACTCGACCCCGGAGAAAACTCCAAGATCGATACGGGTTTGACTATGGGCAAACTTAGTGGCTAAGTGGGATCGTTGGTCGAGTCGTGTATAAAAAATTTATATTATAGACTCATGAAACGGATTCCCTGCGGGCCCATCAGTGGGTCCACAGCGGGAACGATAGGTTGGGGTGGTGGTCGGGTAGGCTGGGAAGGAGGAGCACGTGCACGCGGTGAATGTGTGGATTTGTGTCTCTTGCGAGACGCTCCTCTTCCTGCATGATCTGCTCACCCTTATCTTTGTCTTTGGCCATGATTGTGTGGTGATGCAATGTGAATGCAAGACTATAGGAATGCACACAATCAAACGACAATGGAGCAAAATGTTAATACTTGGGCAACGTAAAAGTAAAGCTCAGGAGCGAGTGTACCCAGTATCGAGGCGATTCCTTGCTCGCAAAAGGTCTTTCGTCGTGCAATGGAAGAGTATGTGAAGCCGTGGCACTTCAATCCAGCAAAAGGAGAACTTTCGAAAATCTCAGGTTAGGGCTAGGGTTTTGGCGGATTTGGGGATGAAGTGTGGTAGATGGAGGATTCAGAAGGTCGGAGAGTGGTGGGGGAAGTGGGGAAAAGAAATCGGGAGTAGTGGGAGTGAAGGAGAGATCGTTTGAGAGAGGTGGAAGACGAACCGTTCGGAGGAGAAAGAATGAGGGATAGTGTGAAATGAAATCGGGTGAGGGGGTATTCATAGGGTTAGGTGAACCGATCGGTTGAGATTTCAACCAATCGGGTGGATCGATTTCGAAAATCTTTTGTTGGAAAGCAGCTACAGGTGAACCGATCGGGTGAGAGTTCATCCGCTCGGTTGACCACTTCACAAATTTCCCGAGAGCTCTGCACTCTCCACCTGGTCTGCCACCCGATCACAGCTTCAACTCAACCGATCGGTTGGTTTTTCACCAAAATGCCCGAGAGCTCTGTAGTCATCAACCGGTCTGTCACCTGATCACAGCTTGTTATCAACCGATCGGTTGATTTAACACAAAAATTCCTGAGGGCTCTACTATTGTCACCTGATCTGCCACCCGATCATCCGCATGTGCCACCCGATCGGTTTATTTCTATCCTGATACTGGCCATCTTCTGAATACGGTCCACCCGATCGGTTGATGCATGAACCGATCGGGTAGGGGAAATTTCCTGCACAGATACAAAAAATTATCTAAGTCTCCCGATAAAAATCCCCATAGCAAAGTTTATTCACCAGAACTAGTAAACTATTCCTATAAATAGCGACAAAAGTTCAGAACATGGGTTGCCTCCCATGAAGCGATGTTGTTTAAATTCGTTTGCTCGACTCCCGATATATGATAATCATGGGGGCTTATATGGGTGATGCCCAATGATCGGATTCCTTTCAGCTGTAGAAGCAGGTGCATTTGTCGGTGAAAGAGGTGACAGGTAGATGCTCTCAACGATACTCCCACTGGTGGTGTCCGGGGGCTTTCCCCTTACGTTGGCGTCAGTCGCCACTCTCTTCATGATACGAACTTCATCAGCTGTGAGCCCCAAGGGCTCTTTTCCTTTGCTCTTTGTCAGAGCAACCTTCTTAAATCCGGGAGGAGTTGTCCGGGAGACACACACTTCTCCAGCTACTTCTTCTTCTTCCAACCCAATGTGCTCCTTAAGGCCCTCCAAGCTATTGGGGGGTTCCTTGAAAGAACTTCCCAAGATCCAGCCTCAACTATTCTTTCTTTCTCGACCTCTAGTAGATTGCATCTTTATTCCTCCGGTGGATGCTTCATTGATAGTCCCAAATTGAACTCTACTTTCTGATCCCTGACATTCAGGGACAGCTTCCCCTTCTTCACGTCAATGAGTACGCCCGCGGTTTCCATGAAGGGCCTCCCGAGGATAATCGGGGTATGAGTATCCTCCGGCATGTCCATCACTACGAAATCGACCAGCACATGTACACTGCTGACATTGACGGGCAAGTCATCAACTACCCCCATTGGGTACTTCACTGATCTGTCTGCCAGCTGCAGAGTCATTCCGGTGGGTTCAAGGTCGCCCATTTTTATCCTCTTGTATAATGAAAGAGGCATCAGACTCACGCTCGCACCTAAGTCGACGAACGCTCGATTGATTTTCACCTCCCCTATCGAGCATGGGATAGAAAAACTCCCGGGGTCCTTGAGCTTTGGCGGATTTGCTCATTGAATTAGAGCGATGCACTCCGCCGTTAAGACGACTTTCTTTTTCCTTGTACCCTTCGTTACCAAATCCTTCAGAAATTTTGCATATGAAGGGATGGTCTCTATGGCCTCCAAGAAGGGGATTTGCAAACTCAAGTATTTAACCATGTCAAAGAACTTGCCGTACTTCTCATCTATTTTCTCCTTGGCAAGCCTTTGTGGGAATGGCACCGCAGGCTTGAAGGCCCTCGAGTTGCCTTCCTCATTCTTCTTCTTTTCTTCTTCAGAAACTACCTCCAGAGTCATAGTGTTGGATGCTGAAGCTCCATTGTCATTTGCTTTTAGATTTGGTCTCCCATCGACCAATGGAGCTTCGGGTTCTTTAGTGGCCTCCCTCGTTGGAATCTGTGTGCCGCTCCTCAAGACTATTGCCGAGACATTTGCATGATCATGAGTCAAGTACAATGTTTGATTGGGCCCCCTGGGATTGACCTCCGGCTGACCCGGCAATTGCCCCTGCATCCTCTGAAGGTTGGCCACTTGCAACCCCAGCTGGGTCACTTGATCGGCCAAAGTCTTCTGCCCAAGCTGCAGCTGTAGGTTAATCTTCTCCTGGTTTGATATATATTGGGTCAAGAGATTCTCGACCGGAGAGATTACCCGTTGTTGGTTATATGGTTGCTGCTATGGCAGGGGTTGCTGATTTCTGGGGGGATACTGCTGATACATCTGCTGCTGAGGTTGTTGTTGCTGTTGGTATAACTGTTGTTGCTGCCGAGGGGGCTGATACAACTGCTGTTGAGGTTGCTGGGGCTGCTGGTATGGTGCCCTGTTGCTGAAGTTTGGGTGGTTTCGGTTGTTGGGAGAATATGCCGGATTCGAGCTTGTCCTCGACGGATAAGGTGCATTACCCGTCGGGTTATAAAATAGTGCACTAGATTGGTCCACCAGTGTCGAGATATCACCCCCATCAAATTCTCCCATTACCTCAGCCTATACTGCTACCACTTGCTAAGTATTGGCACCACCGGCCCCTACCATGAATGCCGAGATTTGGGTAGATAGCAAATCAAATTTGCTAGACAGTTTGTCAACCTCCTCTACTCTGTGCATTCCTCCGGATCTTGGCGTGGCGCGTCATCGCTCCACCTTTCATTATTAGATGCCATATTATCCAGAATGTTTTCGGTATCTACTTCGTTCCTTGCCATGAAGGACCCTCCAGCCGCGGCATCCATTCAGACTTTAGATCGTCCCTCAGCCCATTGTAGAACAAATTGATGATTTGTCATTTGGGGAGTTCATGGTGAGGGCATTTTCTTTGCATCTCTTTATACCTCATCCATGCCTCATGCAAGGATTCATGGCTGGCTTGGGAGAAGGAGGAGATCTCGCTCCTCAGCTTCATAGTCTTTCCCGGGGGAAAGAACTTGTTCAGGAACGCGTTGGACAGCTTCTCCGAAGTTGTAAAAGTATTGGGGTCATTCCCCATCAGCCATTGTTTGGCTTTGTCCCACGGAGAGAATGGGAACAATCTGAGCCGGATGGCTTCAGTCGACACACCGTTGATTCTAAAGGTGTCGCACTTCTCCAGGAATGAGTCCAAGTGCTCGATTGGGCTCTCCATAGGAGCTCCTGAAATCTGGTCCTGTTGGATCCAATGCACCAATGATGACTTCAGCTCGAAATTTCCGGCTGTAATGGCCGGAGGCTGGATGCTGGACGTGGACCCGATGGACGGCATCGAGTACTCAAGCAAGGACTTCTGTGGAGGGGTATTTTCTCCCATTGTGGCAACAATCTCTTCCCTTCTTCTTCTCTCGACGTTCAAACGCCTCACGGTGGCGTTTATCTCTGGATCTAGAGAAACTAAGTCGTCAAGACTTATTGTGTTCCTGTGCATGAAAAATCAAGAAACACCCGTGAAGCACGTACGGTATAACGCCAAATAAAAACAAATAGTAAGAAATAAGAAATAGAAAAAAAATAAATAAAAAATATAAAGAATAGAAAATAAAAATGTAGAATGTGAAAATTTTCACAAGGTGAGGATGTGAACTAGTCTCGGGGGTTCACAGGGTCCTAAAAGAAACAAGCATGTTGCCTCCCCGATAACGGCGCCATAAAGCTTGACGTCCCCTAGATTTGGCACTATATGCAGTAGGATCGGGGATACCAGATATAAATATTTATAACCGCAAGCGCACGCTGTTGTAGTGTGGCTTGGGGGTCGAACTCAGGGAGGCGTGTGTTGTGCTTGTTTTCAAGAAGGAACCGTATCACCCGGTGGGTGAGCTAGCCCTGTCGATCGGTTGGTAGTCACGAAATGAGCTACGAAGAATGTAAGATATAAAAGGGGGAATCTAGGACTTTGGTTTCCACCCTATCATGTGTCCTCTCTATTACGACCGATGGATAGGAGTACGATCAGATTCTAGGGTTTAGTGGTGAGACGTTGCCTTTAAGAGTGATACCTAGCATCCTATGGGCCCGATATTCCGGTCGACGCCCAGGATGATGCGCTAGGTCTACTCGGGTTCGGACAATTGGCATTCACATGTCCATTAACACCGGCCGACTCTGAGAGCACTAAGCTCGCAACGATTACTCCCAATATTTCATCCTGATGTTCCCACGTGCAAGGATTCAATGCCTATGTTAGGGGTGTGAGTTGTAGCTAGGGGATCAAACGCAATTTTTATTTTTCCTTGGCCCGACGGTCAGAGGCAGTTTTTCTCCCACCAATGACAATAAAACACCCCGCGTAACCATCTAAATTCCTAGATCCTATCAAAATCCTAATCCTGTAGTCGTTCTAGGGAGAACCCACGAAGGGGCTTCCACCAATGCCCTAGATTGGGGAACTACTCACGATTCATTGCAAAAATAGCAACACAACAAAATTTAACCATTGGAATCAAGATCAAGCAATAGAAATACGGAGCAAATAGTATTAAGAACGAAATGTTAAAGTATCAAGACAATAAGAGAACTTACAAAATGAAATAAAATTACAGCCGCCAAAATCCCAAAAAGATAGTCTAAAAATGGGGATCGTTTTCTGGGAAAACCTAGGGCTATATATATATATATATATATTCTAGTCATTAATCGTGCCCATAGGGCACGGTTTATTTAATGGCTGAGTTTTCCCCCCACAAATTTCAAGTTCACCCAAATATCAAGTTTTCTCACAAAATTTCAAGTTTCCCCCGAAATTTAAGTTTCCCCCCAAAATTTAAGTCCCTCCAAAATTGTCATTGCCACCTAGGACAAACTTATCACGTATGACAAAGCTTTATCCTAGTAGGATAAGATTCAAAATCTTCAAAGGACTAGAAAAAAATGGTCAGAAGGGAGGGAGAATAAAAAGTGTTGGGGGTGTGTGTGGAGGGTCCAGGGGAAAAAATGCAAAAACCTGGGTTGTATGTGCAAAATTTCCCACCTCCTTTCTTATCCCTCAAAATCTCATCTCTTATATTTTCTCTTATCCAATTTCCCTCTTTTATATAATAGATATCCAAATTCTCTTACCCAATTTCTCATGTCCATATTCTCATATCCAATTTCTCTTGATAACATTCCTCTTTTATATAATAGATATCCAAATTCTCTTATCCAATTTCTCATGTCCAAATTCTCTTATCCAATTTCTCTTGATAACATCCCTCTTTTATATAATAGATATCCAAATTCTCTTATCCAATTTCTTATGTCCAAATTCTCTTATCCAGTTTCTCTTGATAACATCCCTCTTTTAGATAGTAGATTCTCTTATCCAACTTCTCATGTCCAAATTCTCTTATCCAAATTCTCATGTCCAAATTCTCTTATCCAATTTCTCTTGATAACATCCCTGTTTTATATAATAGATATCCAAATTCTCTTACCCAATTTCTCATGTCCAAATTCTCTTATCCAATTTCTCTTGATAACATCCCTCTTTTATATAATAGATATCCAAATTCTCTTATCCAATTTCTCATGTCCTCTTATCCAATTTCTCTTAATAACATCCCTCTTTTATATAGTAGATTCTCGTGCCCATAGGGCACGGTTTATTTAAAGGCTGAGTTTTTCCCCCCACAAATTTCAAGTTCACCCAAATATCAAGTTTTCCCACAAAATTTCAAGTTTCCCCCAAAATTTAAGTTTCCCCCCAAAATTTAAGTCCCTCCAAAATTTTCATTGCCACCTAGGACAAACTTGTCACGTAGGACAAAGCTTTATCCTAGTAGGATAAGATTCAAAATCTTCAAAGGACTTGAAAAAAATGGTCAGAAGATGGGAGAATAAAAAGTGTTGGTGGGTGTGTGTGGAGGGTCCAGGGGCAAAAATGCAAAAACCTGGTTTGTATGTGCAAAATTTCCCACCTCCTTTCTTATCCCTCAAAATCTCATCTCTTATATTTTCTCTTATCCAATTTACCTCTTTTATATAATAGATATCCAAATTCTCTTACCCAATTTCTCATGTCCATATTCTCATATCCAATTTCTCTTGATAACATTCCTCTTTTATATAATAAATATCCAAATTCTCTAATCCAATTTCTCATGTCCAAATTCTCTTATCCAATTTCTCTTGATAACATCCCTCTTTTATATAATAGATATCCAAATTCTCTTATCAATTTTCTCATGTCCAATTCTCTTATCCAATTTCTCTTGATAACATCCCACTTTTATATAATAGATATCCAAATTCTCTTATCAAATTTCTAATGTCCAAATCTCTTATCCAATTTCTCTTGATAACATCCCTCTTTTATATAATAGATATCCAAATTCTCGTATCCAATTTCTTATGTCCAAATTCTCTTATCCAATTTCTCTTGATAACATCCCTCTTTTATATAGTAGATTCTCTTATCCAACTTCTCATGTCCAAATTCTCTTATCCAAATTCTCATGTCCAAATTCTCTTATCCAATTTCTCTTGATAACATCCCGCTTTTATATAATATATATCCAAATTCTCTTATCCAATTTCCCATGTCCAAATTCTCATATCCAATTTCTCTTGATAACATCCCTCTTTTATATAATAGATATCCAAATTCTCTTATCCAATTTCTCATGTCCAATTCTCTTATCCAATTTCTCTTGATAACATCCCTCTTTTATATTGTAGATTCTCGTGCCCATAGGGCACAGTTTATTTAATGGCCGAGTTTTTCACCCCCCCCCCCCACAAATTTCAAGTTCACCCAAATATCAAGTTTTCCCACAAAATTTCAAGTTTTCCCCGAAATTTAAGTTTCCCCCCAAAATTTAAGTCCCTCCAAAATTGTCATTGCCACCTAGGACAAACTTGTCACGTAGGACAAAGCTTTATCCTAGTAGGATAAGATTCAAAATCTTCAAAGGACTGGAAAAAAATGGTCAGAAGGGGGGAGAATAAAAAGTGTCGGTGGGTGTGTGTGGAGGGTCCAGGAGCAAAAATGCAAAAACCTGGGTTGTATGTGCAAAATTTCCCACCTCCTCTTTTATCCCTCAAAATCTCATCTCTTATATTTTCTCTTATCCAATTTCCCTCTTTTATAAAATAGATATCCACATTCTCTTATCCAATTTCTCAAGTCCATATTCTCATATCCAATTTCTCTTGATAACATTCCTCTTTTATATAATAGATATCCAAATTCACTTATCCTATTTCTCATGTCCAAATTCTCTTATCCAATTTCTCTTGATAACATCCCTCTTTTATATAATGGATATCCAAATTATCTTATCAAATTTCTCATGTCCAATTCTCTTATCCAATTTCTCTTGATAACATCCCTCTTTTATATAATAGATATCGAAATTCTCTTATCCAATTTCTCATGTCCAAATTCTCTTATCCAATTTCTCTTGATAACATCCCTCTTTTATATAGTAGATATCCAAATTCTCTTATCCAATTTTTCATGTCCAAATTCTCTTATCCAATTTCACTTGATAACATCCCTCTTTTATATACTAGATATCCAAATTCTCTTATCCAATTTCTCATGTCCAATTCTCTTATCCAATTTCTCTTGATAACATCCCTCTTTTATATAGTAGATTCTCGTGCCCATAGGGCACGGTTTATTTAAAGGCTGAGTTTTTCCCCCCACAAATTTCAAGTTCACCCAAATATCAAGTTTTCCCACAAAATTTCAAGTTTCACCGAAATTTAAGTTTTCCCCCAAAATTTAAGTCCCTCCAAAATTGTCATTGCCACCTAGGACAAACTTGTCACGTAGGACAAAGCTTTATCCTAGTAGGATAAGATTCAAAATCTTCAAAGGACTTGAAAAAAATGGTCAGAATGTGGGAGAATAAAAAGTGTTGGTGGGTGTGAGTGGAGGGTCCAGGGGCAAAAATGCAAAAACCTGGGTTGTATGTGTAAAATTTCCCACCTCCTTTCTTATCCCTCAAAATTTCATCTCTTATATTTTCTCTTATCCAATTTCCCTCTTTTATATAATAGATATCCAAATTCTCTTACCCAATTTCTCATGTCATATTCTCCTATCCAATTTCTCTTGATAACATTCCTCTTTTATATAATAAATATCCAAATTCTCTTACCCAATTTCTCATGTCCAAATTCTCTTATCCAATTTCTCTTGATAACATTCCTCTTTTATATAATAGATATCCAAATTCTCTAATCCAATTTCTCATGTCCAATTCTCTTATCCAATTTCTCTTGATAACATCCCACTTTTATATAATAGATATCCAAATTCTCTTACCAAATTTCTAATGTCCAAATCTCTTATCCAATTTCTCTTGATAACATCCCTCTTTTATATAATAGATATCCAAATTCTCTTATCAAATTTCTTATGTCCAAATTCTCTTATCCAATTTCTCTTGATAACATCCCTCTTTTATATAATAGATATCCAAATTCTCTTATCCAATTTCTTATGTCCAAATTCTCTTATCCAATTTCTCTTGATAACATCCCTCTTTTATATAGTAGATTCTCTTTTCCAACTTCTCATGTCCAAATTCTCTTATCCAAATTCTCATGTCCAAATTCTCTTATCCAATTTCTTTTGATAACATCCCTCTTTTATATAATATATATCCAAATTCTCTTATCCAATTTCCCATGTCCAAATTCTCCCATCCAATTTCTCTTGATAACATCCCTCTTTTATATAATAGATATCAAAATTCTCTTATCCAATTTCTCATGTCCAATTCTCTTCTCCAATTTCTCTTGATAACATCCCTCTTTTATATAGTAGATTCTCGTGCCCATAGGGTACGGTTTATTTAATGTCTGAGTGTCCCCCCCCCCCACAAATTTCAAGTTCACCCAAATATCAAGTTTTCCCACAAAATTTCAAGTTTCCCCCGAAATTTAAGTTTCCCCCCAAAATTTAAGTCCCTCCAAAATTGTCATTGCCACCTAGGACAAACTTGTCACGTAGGACAAAGCTTTATCCTAGTAGGATAAGATTCGAAATCTTCAAAGGACTGGAAAAAAATGGTCAGAAGGGGGGAGAATAAAAAGTGTCGGTGTGTGTGTGTGGAGGTCCAGGAGCAAAAATGCAAAAACCAGGGTTGTATGTGCAAAATTTCCCACCTCCTCTTTTATCCCTCAAAATCTCATCTCTTATATTTTCTCTTATCCAATTTCCCTGTTTTATATAATAGATATCCAAATTCTCTTATCCAATTTCTCAGGTCCTTATTCTCATATCCAATTTCTCTTGATAACATTCCTCTTTTATATAATAGATATCCAAATTCTCTTATCCAATTTCTCATGTCCAAATTCTCTTATCCAATTTCTCTTGATAACATCCCTCTTTTATATAATAGATATATAAAAGCATCCACCCGATCGGTTGAAGCATCAACCGATCGGGTGAGACGGATGACGACTTGGTCTTCAGCTTTGGAGATACATCACCGGGTCTCTGAACCGATCGGTTGATGTCGTCGGGTCGTGAGCTGGGAGAATTATGCTACAGATGAACCGATCGGGTGAGATGTCACCCGATCGGTTGGAATTCAGCTCCAAAAGACAAAGAGCACTGTCATTTTCACCCGATCACTGAACCGATCGGGTGAACTCTTCTTCACTATTGCTCCTGTTTGGGTCGGATACGTGTGCACGAACCGATCGGGTGGGTCTGTCCACCCGATCGGTTGAGGGCTGAATTATGATATCGACGTTTGGCCCTCGGGATCATGCGTGGCACCTCCCGTTGCTCCGAGGACTCATGATATCTTCTTTATATGTTCCCAGCGCTGGCAATCTCTGGCAATGGCACAAAAACACAAAGAAAGTGAAAGAAAACTAAAAATTACAAGAGAATGGATATGAAACACCAGAAAACAACAGAAAATCACGAAGAATACGTGCGTGAATATATAAAATATAAACACATGTCATAGTCCCTTCATGACATATGTCCAAAGTATGCCAATTTTCGTTGGCCGTTTTGCACATGGAGATGCGGTTGAACTCATTTGTAGAGTGGGCACAATGGAATGTATTCATAGCCCTCGCTTTGAACTTGATCGAGTCCTTCTCCGCCTTTGTCCTTGAAGCAGCAGGTGTAGTGGGCTTCTCAAATGGCACCTCCGTGATGTCCCATAGGTCTTGATCCTCCATTTAGATCATCATCCTGATCTTCCAACTTGGGTAGTTGGTTCTGTTGAAGAGCGGGGGTCGAACGGTTGAATGACCTTCTTCATGAGACGCGGATGTAGCATTGAATGCCATCATTGCAGTATGCTATAAACTTGCTCTGATACCAATTGTAAGAATTGCCTTACTCAATAGTGTAATGGCAATAAATTGTCCAATTAAAATTAAACTTGCAAATGCGGAATAATAATTGCAAGAGGAAATAATTGACACAATCAATCCAAATGCAAACACAAGATTTTACTCTGGTTTCCCAAACTTGGGTACGTCTAGCCACACCAATATTCACTATAATCCCACAAAGAGAAGTGAATACAAATCCCACAAAGAGATATACTCCCACAAAGAGAGAGACTTCACCAAGAGGATTTTGCCCTACACAAGGACCCAACCAACCCTACACAGGGGTCAAACTTCCACTTAGAGAATTACTAACTCCTACTCAGAGAATTAGGGTTAGCCCTACACTAGGACACCAAACACCTACTAAGAGAGTTACTCCCACAAAGAGAGTTATTCCCACAAAGAGAATATCCTAATTCCACAAAGAGATAAACTCCCACAAAGAGAGAGACTTCACCAAGAGGATTTTGCCCTACACAAGGACCCAACCAACCCTACACAGGGGTCAAACTTCCACCTAGAGAATTACTAACTCCCACTCAGAGAATTAGGGTTAGCCCTACACTAGGACACCAAACACCCACTAAGAGAGTTACTCCCACAAAGAGAGTTATTCTCACAAAGAGAACATCCTAATTCCACAAAGAGATAAACTCCCACAAAGAGAGAAAGACTAATTCCCACAAAGAGAATTAGTGTTACAAAGAAACACCAAGTAAAATAAATACTCTTACCTATGCCTTGAGATGCTTACTCATAAATGAATGCAAGGCATGGAAGAGGATCTCCAAGTGTTGAGATTTGCTTGAAAGCACTTGGATGATTTTCTTTCAGATGGACTTCAATGGATAAAGAGGAATGAGAGCTCAAAGAGGGAAATGAGAGAGTTTGAGAGTGGCTTTAACAATCTCTAATGATTTGCAATAGCATCAAGAAGTTCCTATGAACTCAGCCCACTCATATATATAGGAACCCTATATCAACCCTCAAAACCCAAGGAAACAGCTAAAAACAAAAAGCTGCAACTGCTAGTTTCTGGGCAGAAACATACTGACAGTCGACTGATGAACAAATGACAGTCGACTGTCCAACGGTTAAAAACTATCTAACGGCTATAATCTGAGCCATGACAGTCGACTGAAGAAGTCAATACAGTCGACTGTAAACAGGACAGGCGCCTGTAAAACCTTCAGCAGGCGACTGCTGCAGGGAATGGAATAAACAGAGAGCTGAACTCATTCTCCAGATAAGCATACATGCGAATGATGACAAGAATACAGTCGACTGTAAAATAGACAGGCGACTGTAAACCCTTCATCAGTTGACTGCTGCATGAGATGGAGAAAAACAGAGAGATGCAGTGTTTGCACTTACGCTACTTAGATGACTGTTGACCATACCATAGGCGACTGTAAATATACAGGAGACTGTAAATTGATCATCAATCGACTGATGTGAAAAGCTCAAGTAGAGTCAATAGAAATGTTGACTTGAGCCGTGCATCACAGTCGTCTGTAGAAGGCTCGACAGGCGACTGGAAATCACCCAGTCGACTGTGAACTCTTCAGCACGCGA
>JAULAV010005770.1:0-25029 GCA_030789695.1 Scilla litardierei
GGTGATGACAGGTTGAGGAAACTGAAGATGCCCGTGTTCGATGTGGAGGATCCGCATGCGTGGCTGTTTCGAGCTGAGAGGTATTTCGCGGCTTATCACATGACGGAGGCCTAAAAGTTGGAGTCAGCGGCCATATGGATGGAGGGGAGAGCCTTGGGGTGGTATTAGTGGAAGGAGAGGAGGCATCGTTTTCGCAGTTGGGAGGAGCTTAATGATCTCATTCTGGAGAAGTTTCGGGATCCCCACCTGAGAAACCTTCACGAGCAGCTATTTGCCCTTAGGCAAGACGGGCCGGTGAGGGATTACATTGAGAAGTTTGAGACCTTGTCGGGGCGAGTGCACGGAGTCACTGATGTGTCACTAGAGGGCACATTCATGAAGGGGCTGAAGCCCATTCTTCGTGCTGGGGTTTGACCATACAAGCCCAAGGGGCTGTCAGAGGTTATGGAGATGGCACAAATGGTCGATGATGTTAAGATTGAGGAGAAGAGCAATGTACCGCCAGTAGAGGGTCAGTTCAAGCGGATGACTGACGCCGAGATGAGGGAGAAGAGGCAGAAAGGGCTCTGTTTCAGATGATTCATCCAAGGACACCACTGTGGGGTTCGCAAGCTGCAAGTGCTGATAGCCGGGGCAGACGAGGAGGATGACATGGATGATGAAGAGGTTGGAGTGGAAGACGACTCCCACTCAGAGTAGGACCGCCAGAAACTTCATGCACCACACCACCATGAGGACATGGTAGATTTCCGGAGGCGGAGTAATGTTAGATCCAGAATAAAGAGGCGGGACCCGCGAGTAGGTGCGTACGCAAGGGATGCCGCCGCTCCTTAGGGGCATTTTCGACTCCTCTTTGATTTATTATAATTGAGTGGCAAACTTGTAATTGTGGGGAGGAGGGTTTTATTCTTAAGCTAGGGCTAGCCGTCATTTTATTTTTATGCTTGATTATTGAATTGTTTTGAGAGAGTTATTAGGTAGATCTTAGGAGAGTGCAGACGACATCGCTTAAGGCGGCTTAGGAGGGTGGTTGCCCCTATCAATTGTAGCCAACTTATCAATTTTCTTGCATTTTATCCATAAAGTTCAGATTTTTCCTTCGGATCTATCAGAAACCGTCCAGATTCATCTACCACTTAATGCGCGGCAAGCCTAATTTGGAAGTCAGCGGGTATCCTTATCTGTTTATTGTGTGACCTGAGGAGTCAGTTACGTACGGAAGATCCGAGATCTCCATAACTCATCCTAACATGACATAACCGACCCTCAGCAATACAAAAACAGCAGATTATCTCCTTCACGAGGTACGTAATCGATAACGCTTAACTACATCTACACACCTCACTCCTCTGGCTTATAACTGACTTAAGCATATGAGTGGAATTGGAGGGCCACCCCCTCCGTTTCCTCTGACGTTCTTCCTATCCATTTCGGGCACTGGATGAGCACCTCAGCCCGGTGAAATCCTTTCCAGATTATCTGTTGCGAAGATTCCCTTGCAACAACAATTGACACCAGAGGAAGGGCATTGTGACAACTCTTATTACATGGGCTCTCGACACAACATCTACTCCAACTACGTTTCGACTTTTTAGCATCGTCTTTTTCGATGGAGAAAGACAAGAAGATCGTGGGGGAGAGTGCTTGAAATTCATACTATGGATGATTGCCAACCTGTTGGCGGCCTGCCTCCACAAGCTCCTGTCGCTCCCATAGCGGCTCCTGTCGCTCCCATAGCGGCCGACTTCGAAACTCTCGTGGTGAAGCTCCGCGAGATGTGAGTGGACTAGGCTTGTTAGGCTAACAACACTGAAATTTTGCAAGAGTTGTACCTAAATATGGTCAGAGGAAGGAAGCCTTGCACCGTAACAGATAGCGTCAGCCATGAGACGCATCTTTCTAAGAAGGAAAATGAGCTCGTAGTAGTCGAGGATGTTAGCAACAAGAAAAGCTCTAGCAGCGACAGAAAGTCAGAAAGCGATGACTACGAGCATCACACGAGCAAGGCGAAGCCTTTCGCCAGCAGACGCACCAAAAGCCATTTGCCTGTAACACACAAAGACATGCATGCTTACCTGCAGGTGAAGAAAGGCATAAGCCTGATTCAGCAAAAGATCATCGTGAGGCAGGCAACTCGGGCTCTCTCGACGGAGGATCAGATCGCCTACCTGCAGCGGTAGATCGCCTAACTTCGACGAGGAGACCTCGATCCCCCGAAGACTCAAGCTTTCGCTTGTCGCACTCTCATCATCCTTGGTACCTCTTATCCGCAGAAGTGCACCCTGCCTTTGCGTGTTTCAAGGTACGTGTTAGATCCATGTGCGGCTAAAAAGGGGACGAAATTACTTTGCGCACAACAAGTCATGGAGAAATTACTTTGCGCACAACAAGAAGGGTTTTTCTATTTAAACTAGGGCTAGCCGTCATTTGTAGGCATGCTTGATATTTGATATTTTCTATTGAGCGTCTTTAGGTTGATCTTAGATTAAACGAGTGCGGACGTCCTCTTCGGCGTCTTGGGAGGAGAGCACACCTCTTTTGTGCTCAAATATCTTGTTATTTCCATTGCTTTATCTATTAAAAATCGTATCTTTGTTAGTTCCTAATATTTTGGTATCAGAGCGACGATCTTGGCATCCATGGAGGTGGCTACCACCAAAAAATTGAAGCTCTGGAAGAGAAGTTCAACGGCGAGATCGAGGCGATAAAGAGATCGTTGACGAGGAACGAGGAGGCCGTAAAGAAATTGACGACATCTATCGACCAATTAACGACAAATCAAGCGAAGTGCGACGAACAATTTGCAAAGATCTTCTCCCTCTTGGCGGCTATTACACAAGGTGAAGGAAACCCTAAATCGACGTCAAAGACGACATATTTGGACGAGAAAGGCCCAGATCTGAAAATTCCAGATCTGAAATTCTCAGATCCAGATCTGAAATTCTCAGATGAAGATCTGAAAGTCTCAGATATGAAATTTTCAGATCCAGATCTTAAATTCTCAGATCCAGATCTGAAATTCTCGGATTCAGATATGAAATTCTCGGATCCAGATCTGAAAGTCTCAGATCTGAAATTTTCAGATCCAGATCTTAAATTCTCGGATCCAGATATGAAAGTCTTATATCTGAAATTTTCAGATCCAAATCTAAAATTCTCAGATCCAGATCTTTCATATCCAGATCTTTCAGATCCAGATCTAAAAGTTACAGATCCAGATCTGAAAGGTTCAGATCCAGATCTGAAAGTCTCAGATCTGAAATTTTCAGATCCAGATCTTCAAGTTTTCAGATCTGAACCTTTCAGATCTGGATTTCTTCAGAACGACAGTGAAAGCGGTGGAGATCATTTTCATCCTTTTGATCCGGGAGGAGATATGCAATACGTGGAATGGATGGCACACACACTCTATGCACCACCTTGAGGACAAGGTGGATTTTCAGGGGCGGAGTAATGTTAGATCCATGCGCGGCTAAAAAGGGGACGAAATTACTTTGCGCACAACAAGTCATGGAGAAATTACTTTGCGCACAACAAGGAGGGGTTTTTTATTTAAACTAGGGCTAGCTGTCATTTGTAGGCATGCTTGATATTTGATATTGTCTATTGAGCGTCTTTAGGTTGATCTTAGATTAAACGAGTGCGGACGTCCTCTTCGGCGTCTTGGGAGGAGAGCACACCTCTTTTGTGCTCAAATATCTTGTTATTTCCATTGCTTTATCTATTAAAAATCGTATCTTTGTTGGTTCCTAATATTTTATATGTTAGGATCCCAAAAATAGTCCCACATCGGAAGTGCAAAAGAAAAAGAAATAGTTTAAGTATTAGAGGGCCTCTCCACCTAATACCAATTGGTTTTGGGTTGGATGCTCAGTAATACTTAACAAATGGGGTGTGAGCCCAGTGCTATGGGCCTAGTATGGGATGTGCCCTTAGCATGGCTATTGTTAGAAGCCTAGTATGTGATGTGTTTCTAACAAATGGGCTAGTGTTGGAGGCCTAGTATGGGATAGGTCTCTAACAATTGGTATCAGAGCTAGCCCCATGCTACGACCCACGTTGCGGAAGGGGCGACCTGGGGAAGGAGCGACCTAAGAGGGGGCGACCTGGGTGAGGCCAGAGTGGGCCACTTAGAGTGGGCACCCCAGAGTGGGCCGTCGTGACGGTGGTTGTCGAAAGCGGAAGGGGCGACCTGGGGAAGGAGCGACCTAAGAGGGGGCGACCTGGGTAAGCCCAGAGTGGGCCACTTAGAGTGAGCACCTCAGAGTAGGCCGCCGTGGACGGCGTTGTCGGAAGCGTGGTGGTATGTTAGGATCCCAAAAATAGTCCCACATCGGAAGTGCAAAAGAAAAAGAAATAGTTTAAGTATCAGATGGCCTCTCCACCTAATACCAATTGGTTTTGGGTTGGATGCTCAATAATACTTAACAAATGGGGTGTGAGCCCAGTGCTATGGGCCTAGTATGGGATGCGCCCTTAGCATGGCTATTGTTAGAAGCCTAGTATGAGATGTGTTTCTAACAAATGTGCTAGTGTTGGAGGCCTAGTATGGGATAGGTCTCTAACAGTACGCTGGCGTAGGTGACCAGGTCGAGCACTTTGAGACATACGTCAGATACATGCAGTCGAAGGGCCACTCTCCAGACCTGATGTGACGGGCCTTACCAAACTGCCTGACTGGGGTGGCCTAACAGCTATTTAGAACCTTCCCAAGGGGTTGGTCGGCTCTTTCGTTGACCTCCGAATGCAGCTCCTCTCAATTCGCTGCCCAGAACGTGATGAAGAGGTACCCGAGTCAACATCCTCCATCAAGCAAGGGGCCGATGAGTCCAACCGGGCTTTCCTAGCTCGCTTTAACCGAGCTCACATGGCGGTTGACGTTTGCCCTAACGACATCGCTAAGATTGCTCTTTATGTAGGCTTTAGGGACATTTCCAACCTGAAATTCGAGATCAGCAAGCAGCGGTCTTCGGCCTTTGTTTACCTGGTGAGCCGGATCATTAAAGTCATAGTTGCAGAGGAGGCATGCAGGCGATCGGTTGACAGTCGTGGGTCCTCTCAGAAGAGGGCCGACCTCGACCATACTGCTCCCATCAAGCGTCCCAGGTCCGAGAAGCGGTTTGAGCGACGTGCGCGTCCTCAAGCAAGTGACAGGAGACCCAGGTCCCTCGAGGTATGGGTCTACACGGCCCTATCATATCCAAGGCAACAAGGAAGTTCGACACTCCCCGTCCCCTAATGGACCATCTTAGGGAGGGCAAGTCCAAATACTGTGACTTCCACAAAGGGTAGTTCATATCGCGGACAATTGCAAGGTCCTTGGCAAGCGCCTCCTCCAGAAAGGATGACTTCGAGAGTTTAAAGCTTCAGAGTAAGGCCGAGATGGAGGACCTCAGAACAAAGGCAAATGCATTCCTCGTTCGATTTATAGACGTGATCTTCGGGCCCGTCACCACAGTGGGTTGATATTGGCCCTGTAATCCAACCACGCACAAAAGATCATTGCTCGTCATGCGCGCGCCCCTTCGACTGACCTCGACTTTGCCATCGTGGATCGAGCCTCGAAGCAGCTCGGTGCTCTTCGAGGAGCATATGCTCTTCACAGAGGCCGAGATGAGACATGTTCATTAGCCCTATAATGATGCCATTGTTGTCAATCTACAGATCACTAACCATATAGTTCGGTGCAGCCTCATTGACAATGAAAGCACATTCGATATCATCTACCTAGATACATTCCAGAAGCCGAGGATATTGGGTGACATCTTGTAACCTGTGCACACCAATCTTTTGGTTTCACAGTCGCCTAAGTCGTCTCAGAGGGGATGGTCTCCCTGTAGGGGGAGTTCGGTGCAACTCTCTGCCAATAGGTGCACACCATCCACTTTCTGGTGGTCAACTGTGTAGGAGCTTTCAACCTTATCATAGGGCGTCCAACACTCAATGCCATGTGGGCAGTGACCTCCACATATCCATTCCTGGTGAAGTTTCCTACTGCTCATGGAGTTGGCGTGCTCGAAGGAATCCAGTCGGAGGCAAGTGAGTGCATGCTCCCAGCTCATAAGGTGATGGCCTCACACTCGGTGCAGACCGTTGGTAGCTTGGATAGCCCTCAAACTTCCGTTGTCCCTGCTCAAGAGGGAGCTCTGACCTCATCCATATTGGATTAGTTCAATCGTCGAGCCAAGCTGGAATGTGAAGCCTAGCGAAGGAAGCCCTTCAGCATTCATCCACTCATTTGCCTCAAGATTGAGCTCAGACCTTACCCTTGGCGGACTAGCTCGATCCTCGAGGTGGGCTGAAATGAGAAAGAGCATTCCTAGTGGATGTAATAGAGGCGATACCCCGATCAAAAACTTGACTCGTCTCAAAAGATGTGAGCGCTACTCACAAGTGTAGGAGATCGAATAAGTAATAATTCTGGCGAGTTCAGGTATCGTATCCACGAGACAACTGAGCTGCAAAACCACGACTTTCAGTTTATAAACAGTAATAAAACGATAAGAAACGACCACCTTTCGAAGGTGAACTAATGGTGTCGAGAGTTTAAAATACTAAAACAAAATCATACGATAACTACGGGGAAGTCGATACTAGGGTATCAACGTGGAGAGGATGTGTCGGTCGTGATTTCGTTAGGGTCTTTGCAATCAATGAATATTTATTTCATTTCTATAACTCAACGTTTCACCCCGCAAGGGTATGAGAACGTCGGAAAATATAACGATAAACGATCATCAAAAAGTGCCGTAAATAATCACTTAAATTATTAGCTTCATGGAGAATTTAAACTCATGTGCCCACAAGGGTCACAACAATATCCGCAAGGATCATGCCACGAACAAGTCTGCAAAGATCATATTCGATCCAATTACACCAACAACGATAATACTTGAATAATACGTGTAGAAACTAGTAAAATACGTGATTTAGCATGCGAAATAGGGCAAAAAGATATCAAAGTCAAAGATTACAAAGCCCTACCTACATCACAACCACCACATGATGGTATTAGACACACATGGAGAGAAAAGAATCAATATTCATAGACAAATATATCATCAATACTCAAAATACGTGTCAAATACGCCAAATACAATACGTGTCAAGTACGCCAAATACAAGAGAAAAGTTGAAGAATTTATCTTCAAATCTCTCCAATTGAATCTTTGATCTCCTTCAACAATGGCCCTCTGCTTCTGCCTCTAGGGCCTCCAAAAGTTACGGCCAAATACGCTTTGGAATCGTCAAAATACGCCAAGAATACCCCAAAACCCCTAGGAATACGCTTATATATTGAGATTGCGGGGTTTAGGCGTTAGCGGGTTCAAAATTCACACCCAATAGCACTTAAACCCGCATCCACATGCCGCATCAGATCTCCACCGTCGATCGATGTGGGATGCAACCTAGGAACGCCACGTGTCCACTGCACCCGCTCTGCTTTCGATTCAATCCAAACCCACTTCGTATTCGCTCACGGCCGTTGGATCTGGATCAGATCCCTGCCGCTTCGCCACGTGGCCCGCTTCTGCACTCCATCCGAATCTAATGCGGAGAGAATAGAGTCCGTTGGAACATCATCCAACGGCTAGAAGTTAGCCGCGTCGTGCCTCTTGCAGATGCCGTTTGATGCGAGCGGGAACGACCTGGATGATGCCACGTGGACACGAGTTGAGCAGGTTGCGTATTTAAAACGTATTTTCGCTGTATTTCATTGTATTTGCTTCGTATTTCCTCATTTAAAATGGTATTCTGCAATCAAAAATTCGTAGAAATTAGCACAGATATCAAAAAATAGGAATAAATAGTCATTGGAATAGTAAAGATGAGATCTACTCATTAAAATGTGAGATAACCAGAATACTCCGTAGAATTGTATTTTATTTATAGATAAAGATGTTCTAATAATCATAAATAGTCTTAATACGCTCGTATTAGGTGCCAAATACACATCATCTATGCACAAAATAACACTGAATAGGGGGTTAAATATGCAATATTTACCCTAAATCACCTCACTCGGTGCATACCGTTGGTAGCTCGGATACCCCTCACTTCTGTTGTCCATGCTTAGGAGGGAGCTCTGACCTCATCCCTATCAGATTAGTTCAATTGTCGAGCCAAGCTGGAATGTGAAGCCCTAGCGAAGGAAGCCATTCAGTATTCAGCCACCCCTTTGCCTCAAGATTGAGCTCAGAACTTACCCTTGGCGGACAAGCTCGATCATCGAGGTTAGCCAAAATGAGAAAGAGCATTCCTAATGGATGTAATATAGGCGATACCCTTATCAAAAGCTGATCCGATCCGAACGGTCCAGATCGGCCCCCGTCCTACGGCCCGGTCTCTAGGCCATCGACTTCCTTCGACGGAACATGGATGTTTTCGCTTGGTCGCATAAAGACATGCCATGTATAAATTCAGAGGTCTCGGTCCACAGACTGAATATCAATCCCACCGTGCCTCCGGTCCACTAGAAGTGCCTAACTTTCAATGCCAAAAGGAGCCAAGCTATCAAGGACGAGGTCGAAAAGCTCCTCCCTGCGGATTTCATCAGGGAAGCTACTTATCCGGAATGGCTTGCCAACGTCGTTCTGGTGAAAAAGGTGAACGACAAGTGGATGATCTGTATTGAATTCACAGATCTGAACAAAGATTGCCTGAAAGACAACTTTTTCTTGCCCCGGATCGACCGCTTGTCGATACCACATCTGGTCACAAGCTGCTAAGCTTCATGGATGTATACTCTGGGTATAATCAGATCCAAATGCACGAGCCAGACCAGGAGCATACAGCTTTACTGACAGACCGATGGCTGTAATGCTATACGATGACGTCCTTCGGTCTGAAGAACACTAGGGCCACTTGCCAGTGCCTTATCAACAGAATGTTTGCAGACCAAATCTGTAAGACAATATAGGTATATGTCGATGACATGCTCGTCAAATTCCTGAGAGCGGCTCATCACATGGTCGACCCATGGAAACCTTCGCCATCCTGCAGAGGTATCACATGAAGCTTAACCCAAACAAATCCGTCTTTGGTGTTGCTTCTGGGAAGTTCCTGGGTTTCATGGTCCACCATATGGGGATCAAAGCCAACCTTGAAAAGATCAATGCCTTGCCTTGATCAGCATGCAGTCTCCCACCAAGGTGAAGGACGTCCAGTGCCTTACTGCACGGGTGGCAGCCCTCAACTGCTTCATCTCAAAAGGCACTGACAACTGCCTGCTTGTCTTTAAGGCGCTGAAGAAAGGAAAGAACTTTCAATGGACATAAGAGTGCAAGCTGGCCTTCACCCAACTCAAGGAGTACCTCAGTTGACCTTCGCTCCTGTCCAAATCCAAGGAGAGAAAACCACTCCTCTATCTCGCAGTCTCCAAGAGTGCAGTCAGCTCGATTCTCATCCGAGAAGATGGCATACATCGGCTAATCCACTACATCAGCCGATCCCTCCTGGATTCAAAGACGAGATATCCGTAATTGAGAAGCTGACCCTAGCGCTGATATTCGCGCTCGAAAACTCAGGCCCTACTTTCAAGCATACACAATCGCGGTCATAATGGCCTACCCACTGCGTCTGGTACTCCAAAGCTGGACATGTCAGGGCGGGTCGCCAAGCGGGCGGTCGAACTCAGAGAGTTCGACATCTAATTCAAGCTGCGAATGGCCACCAAAGGTCAGACCTTGGCTGACTTCGTCGCGGAATACACTTACCATCCTTGGTTCTTGTCACATGACCTGCTCAAGGATCGACGTGTGTGGTGAGCTATGTAGACGACTCCTCTACCGAGCAAGCTTTGGGAGCCGACGCGTTTTCAGTTAGCCCTGAGGGTATCCATCTCCATTACGTCCTAAGGTTCAACTTCAGAGCCTCAACTAATGAAGCTGAATATGAGGCCCTTATTGCGGGGCTCAAGTTGGCCAAGGAGATTGTTGCTCACCTCATCGTCGTCCGCTGCGACTCCCAGTCCGTTGTCAACCAAGTCAACGACGGTTATTAGGTGATAAAGGAGGTGCTTCTGGCGTACGTGAAGATCGTTCGAGCTTTGTTGGCGGGCTTCTAGAGCTCTCATGTGGAGCACATCTCTCGGGCTTAGAACTCCACTGTCGATACACTGGCCTGGCTTGCCACAAGAATTGAGGACGAACTCAAGTCTATTCCAATAGAGGTCATGCAGCATCTAACACGACTTGAGAGAGAGCTCATTCACACTACTGTGAGGTCGTCCTTTTGGATGGACCCCATCATCCAATACCTTTGCCACCAGATCTTCCTAGAGAACATAAGCGAGGACAGGAAGATGAGGTATAGGTCGGCGAGGTATACGATTCTCGATGATGTCCTCTACAAGCGAGATCACTCTCCCCCTGTTGAGATGCCTTCGCGAGCAGGAGGTCTAATCGGTGATGGAAGAGATACATGAAGGTGTATGCGGGAACCATTATGGAAGCAGATCTCTTGTGCACAAGATCCCATGGACGGATATTACTGGCCCATGCTGTAGCAGGACGTCAAGTTTTATGTCTAATGGTGCGACGCCTGCCAGCTATATCTGGAGGAGCTGACCATCATTCATGTCTATTCATTTGCAAAGTGGGGAATCGATCTCATCGGACCCTTGCGTAGGGAAAGATCAGGAGCTACTCAGGCTATAGTAGCTATCGACGAAAACACGAAGTATGTGGTAGCTGGTCTTTGGAGCAAGACCTTGCTAAGGAAACAAGAGATGCGGCCCAGGTTCGAGCCAAAGCCTACAAGCGAGTTTCGGCTCGTATTACAATAAAAAGTTCAAGGTCAGACGCTTCCAAAAGCCAGATCTGGTCAGCATACGGGTCCTTCGCATAGGAGAGGGATCGAGAAGAGCAAGCAACTGTTGAGGATGAACTGGGAGGGGCCCTATTGCATCCGAGAGGTTCTTAGCTTAGGGGCCTACCAGCTTGAGACCCTGGAGAGCGTTCTAATCAATAATCCATGAAATGTTGAGCACATCTGAAAGTACTATACCTAATCATCCACAGAGTACTAATCTCAAAAAGGTGCTCAAAAAATGTACTCAACTCAATTCAATAAAAACGTTTCCTTTTCGAACTCAGAAAGTTGTGCATTCTTTTTGTCTAGCCCCTACCCAAGTTGGGACCCCGCAAGTCTGACCACATGGGTCCTAGCACTGTCAAGCAGCACTCGACCTTGGTCGTGCTGACACAGCCTCCAGCTCAGGCTGGGGCCTCAGCTGGATTGACCCCACGGGTCCTAGCTCCAATACTTAGCATCCGACGCAGGTCATGCTAAGTCCCAAACGCCTAGCCTAGGTCGGGGCCATCGTTGGCGAGACCTCCTAGAGTGTCCCACCACCGACCTCTGGCTCCCGACCCTCGGTCTTGTTATGTCCAAACTTCGCTAGTGAGACCTAACCCCACGGTCGTAGTTCGTTCCACCTCCAAACTGATTCCCCAAGCCCAAGCTGGGCCCCCCGCTGCCATACTCCAAGCTCTCGATTCATGTGGCACTCAACTCTTGTCATGCCAAGCAGGCCCACAGTGCAGACATGAGGCTATTAGGCTATTGATATGACCTCAGGGTTTGATCTAACCTCAGGGCTTGATCTGAGGTTGCAACCAAGCAAGTCCAGAGCTACAAACTCTCACTCACTCAACAGACTAATCGGCAAACACATACTCAGTAGTGCACACTCATCAATCGGTGCCTAGTGGTATGCAGTGACTTCAGCATTTGTCTCTTGAGTTCGAGATCGAGATCAATACGCCAGTAAGCACATCAGTTTATCAAGCTATAGACTTAGGCAGAAGTTCGGGACAAAAGTAAAGAAGTGAGGAGGTTGGACAAATTTTCTTCATTTCAAAAAAGTTCTTTATTCAAAAAAGATCTACGAAGTTCGGTCGCTCCATGCGGCATACAAGCAAAAGAACAAAAACAAATAACATATCCTGCTCGGAGGTAGACTTCCTTCCACAATCGGCGCCTCACTGCGAGGAGTTTAGTCACGAGCTCCACCATCACCAGTAACGGAGAGTTCAGTAGTGGCAGATGTCTCGACAGCAAATGCAGCAGGCTTGGTCGTCAGGAAGGACATGAGGTTGGCGTGAGTGGGGTGCATCACCAGGAATGCGTCTCACATATTGCACTCCAGCCTTGAAGGAGACATTAGCTCAAGCTTTAGTCGGTTTCAGCTCAATGTGATGAGCACTATCTGTCTGGACTTGAGCTTTTGTCAACTCAACGCGATGGGCTTTGACCGTCTCAGTTGCCTGCTCCTAGAAGCCCTGCCCGGTCTTCTCCAGCTCTACTTGTAGCTCAGAGATCTGACCATCACTCTTCTTTACGTACTTTGTGAGACGAGAGATGGCCTATGCAGGCTCCCAGCACTCCTTTCGCAATTCTTCCTCCTCTGCCTGCTGCATGACCTGCATCATGTAGCTTGAGGTCCTAGGGATTGGGCCAGCTTGACATGCCCTCTCAGCTTAACCTCTCGAGCTCCTTAGCAAGCAAGCCCTCGTACGGAGAGCTTCGACCTCTACGCCCACTGTGGCCAGCTCCCGCAGTAGCTGGATCTCCTGAGCCAGAGCATGGGCTTTGCCCTTTTCACAGAATATAACTGTGGAAGAAGCGACCCATCCAACACTTCTTGAGCCTGGCCAAAAGACAAAATAAAGAAGTGAAAGCTTGAGCTTGAAATCTTACTACATTTTACAAAGAAAAAGCTTAACTGACTCATTTGCGTCAGAGCCTCAACGAACCCCTTAGCATCAATGTTGAGAAGACCGCCTTTCTTTCTGGGCTCCTCAACCGCGAGGGTGAGCGTCCTCTCCTAGATTGCTGACATCCTTGTCATTGAGCCCTCACCGAGGTCGGAAGCTCCTGTTGGTCCCGCCTCGGGGTAAGATGAGCTCAAGGCTTGGTCGGCCTCTTGCTCAGCAGCCATGACCCTGGCCTTTTTTCGTTGAGCTCAGCAGCATCGGGGAGAGTAGGCTCCCCATGCGACAGCTTGGGAGCTGCTTCTTTCCATTCCTTTCGCTTCCTCTTCGCCAGGGAGATGTCGTCTTTATCCTCGTCCCCTAAGTTGACATGGATTACCAGGGATCCCTCACGACTTCACCCTTAGCAGCTAAGGTACGGGCGGGCTCCTCTCTGTGGGAAGAGACACCGAGTAGCGGTGGAGGCATGCTTAACCAGGGGCCTCGAGGTCCCTGCTCCATCTCCCATTGGCGGAGCTATGAGAGCCAGTAGATCTGCCCCTCGGGTGGCAGCGGCTGAGGTCTTCCCTTTTGCTCCCTCAGGGCGGGCGACGGTGCTTCGCTCGAAGATAGTCTGGTATGTTCGATCCCTCCAAAGGGGGTTTAAGTTGAAGCCTCTCCCTCCCATCTCTGCAAAAAGAAAACAAGAGAAAAATTAGCAACAAGATGAGAGATTCAAATTTCCGACCTCTGGGCTGGTACTTATTAGCAACAGGAGCCTCGTTGAGCTCATTGTCCTTCTCAGTTGGCATCCCTTGTAGCTCCTGGATCATCAGTTCTGACAATAATACACGACCTGACGGTAACAAGTCGGATGACCATTAACACTCCCCAAGTCAACTCGTTCTTCCTGGCCATCTTTAGGATGACGTCAGTTACCCACCTGCAGGGCCACTCAAATCAACGTGACACTCCCTTTTCAGCAGCGACATGGCTCTATTCGGAGCTCTCCTAGCTCTCCATGGTCCAAAACCACTTCAAATTCTTGTTCTTCGACGGCGTCCCCTTGAAGATCCTCGGGGACCCAACTCGGCTATTGAGGTAATACTGGGTATCCGAGGTCTTTCAGCTCGGACTCCCCATGCAACAGCTCGGTCGACGGCCACCCCCTGCATTGGGAGACGAACATCGTAGCCGAGGCAACCATGCTCATAAAGTTGGGGGGCTAGATGACACGGTTTCAGGTTGGAGAGGTAGATGAATCGCTGACTAAGGCGGTTGAACGGGAGGCCGAGCCTTGCCTCCAGGTGTGTATTGCTCAGTGCAATCGTGCCCAGAGGCAGATGATCAGGCGTCCCCTTTAGCTCATAAGGGAGGTGCATGCCAACCGAGGAGGAATGTGGTACCGTAGCCTCAACAACTTAAGGTCGCTCTCCTTCATCTTGGACTTGAACCCGAAGACCTGATGGTCGACAGTCTCTCCCGAATTATTTTCCCTCTGGCTCGGAGGTCTGCAACTCTGGCCACATCGTTGACAGCTAGGTCTTAAGGAGAGAGCATCCGACGGCCCCACGTGACCATGAGGACAGGACGACATTGCCCCGTGAGTCTGAGCCCCACGGGACGAGCCAACAGCCTCCTCGTCGCAAACGTAGAATTACGAGGCCGTCTGAACCTAGATTATCACATTCCCCCTCCATTCAATGTGCTGGCGGTCCTCTTCACTGATGGAGACCTCAATGGTCGACGACGGTGAATACCCCGGCGATGACGCATATTGCTCAGAACAGGTGGCTTGGGAATCGGTGGCATCAGACATGATTCTTGGAGAAAGCGACGAAGAGAGAGAAGAAAAGAGGAAACAAAGAGTCGGGAAAGGGGAGATTACCTTTTCCAATGGAAGTAGCGGTAACCGCGAAGATCGGAGAGTATGAAAGCACAAAAGCCAAAAGACGTCCGAAGAAAAGCTGTGGGCCAGTATTGCTGATCGCTGGCCTCTCTCGCCCTTTTCTACCTACCCTAGGTTGGAACTGGCGGGAGCCAATCGTGGACATCCAATGCCTGCGATTGTCTCATAATTGCCCAAGATAGGAACATATCATAACCATCTAGACCCACGTTCTCATTGAGTAGATCGTGGCCGTTCAGCATGCACATCGTCCTTACCTGCTCTCAGCAGATCATGCCATATCAGCAGTGGTGCCCCTTTGGGAACCGTGCCTGTCTTCTGAGGATCCGCAAGAAATGCAAGTTACATCTGTTCTGTCTTTTCGGTTTTTAAGAGGGTAGACACATCAACATGACATGATGTGTATTTTCTCCCATGGCACCACCTTAGACGCCTCGTTCTGAAGCAAGTTGGGCCGATCAAACAAAGTCAGATGATGTTTCCTAACCCTTTGGCTTCTTTCCAATATCGTCTTCTTGACTCTCCACGTCTGACATCGAGGATGCAATCTAGGTCGATGGTGTAAAGCCGTAGACGAGGGGCCATTGTAGATGACATTTAGACTGGGCTTCGCCAACAGTGGGGACCAGTCGAGCCCGACAGATGGGTCTAACTATGCGCGGGCCTCTCGCATCCTCAGCAGCTGACTACCTGATCTTAACTCGGTAGGTTGGCCTGGCCAAGCCTACATAAGCACACTACTAGGACGACCTCGGCACCTGATGTCGGCTCCTTAGCAACCACACCTTACAAGTACGACATCTACGAGGTCGGCTCCTTCAATAATTGCTCTATAAGGACGACCTACACGAGGTTGGCTCATTCAACGGCCACGCTCCACGGGGCAACCTACACGAGGTCGACTTCTAAACGACAACTCTGCGAGGACAATCTCTATGAGGACAACCTCTACGAGGTCGGCTCCTTCCTTCAGGATGACCTTATCGGTACACACCCGAAGTCGGTTCCTTCAGGACGACCTCGGTAGTACACACCCGTGATCTCCTTCAGCTGCATCATTCAAGGGTTCACTCGCCTGACAGGTCAGCCTTCATAAATTGCCCTTGCAATCAGGTGGCTTGATCTTCGATGATCCCTCTCAAGATCGTTACGAGCGGGAAACTGTTCAGATCTATCCACCGCGTAATAAGCGACAATCGTAATCTGGAAGCCAGCGGTTATCCTTCCTTAACTATTTACTGTGTGACCTGAGAAGTCGGTTACGTGTGGAAGATCCGGGATCTCTGTCACTCCCCTTGGCGTGGCATAACCGACCCTCAACCATACAAAAACAACAGATTATCTCCTTCATGAGGTATGCAATCGATAACGCTTAACTACAACTACGCACATTCCTCCTGCTTGTAATCAACTTAAGCATCGGAATCGAATCGGAGGACCACCCCCTTCGGTTCCTCAACATTCTTCCTATCTGTTTCAGGCGCCAGAGGAGCACCCCATCCCGACAAAATTCTGCCAGGGTCCTTTGTTGTGAAGATTCCTGCATCAACAACAAAGTCACCAAGTACCTGTTCAAGACCAAAAGCTACATATACCGGCTCATGGTATGAGGTTTCTCCCTTTTCATATCATGTCACGAATTATGTTTTACAAAATTCAATTTCTTTTTTAGAGGGTGCTTTTGTTTAGCTATAAAAATAAAAAGGAAGAATTTGAGTTTCTCTGATATTATTTTAGTAAAATTAACAAATATGTATTTAAGACCTAGCATGGTCTGAACAGCCATAATGAAAAATCATGTTGGACATTTTATTAATTTTTTTGTTCTAAACCTTTAGTCCATGTGGATGAAGTTGGGGCCAGTCCATTGTAGGAGCTGTCGGAGGGGCCCGTCGGCAGACCACTTGCGACCACACGAAGTGTTACCAGACCCCGACGACAATTGGTTTGTTCCCATAGTAATGCGGCTCAGCTTCCTGGAAACGACCTCCTACAGGTCGGTCCATCTACGATAGTCCTCCACGGAACGGCCTCATGCAGAACGACCCCCCAAACGGTAGCTCTCCACGGCCCGACCATTTGAGATCGTCCTGCTTGACTATCACCGAGCTGTTTTCATGGGCCCGCCTCATATGAGTGATGTTCAGCTTTCTCAGAAGGAACACACAGTCTGTCCTGTCACACAGCGCGCGATCAGACCTGTCAGAAGTAGTGCACGGATGCTTTGTTAGGCGGCGTGCAGCCAGCTTTGTCAGGGGGTGGTTGTGCCTGTGTCCTGCCAAAATCCCTGACAATTTGCTTACAAAACAGAATGGGGACACTCGATGTGGCAGAGCCGGTTCCCCAACCCAATAAATAGAGGGGAAACATTCCCCTATCAGGTATGCTAATTCCTCTCACAGAACTCTAGCATCTTCATCTTCAACAAACCCTAGCGGCGGCTACCACTAGCTGGCATCCTTCATTCCACCGCTTGAATCGAACTTAAGCATTGGAGTCTGATTAGAGGGCCAACCCCCTTCGGTGAGACTAACAAGCTTTCTATCTGTTTCAGGCATTTTAGCGAAGGATCTCGATATATAGTCCGGCAAAACCAACCTGTCTGGACTCCTCTTTTGCGAAAATACTCCTCTGTGGCCCGATCTAGGCCCAGCGAGATACTATGCATCAACCGTCCTCTATCAATCATGCTTATTTTTAGTAAAAGATTCACATTTATTTTTGGGAGGAAGAGTAGATCGGGTTGTGGGCATAAATCAGGAAATCAATCACGAATAAAGGAGCAATGTTTAGAACGTTTCTATTTTATTTCATCTTCTGCATTTGGTGTTCAACCCTATGAGTGGGGATGAATTCAGTCCTGACATGCTCATCAACAAAGGAGCAACATTCATTATGTTTCTCTTTTGTTCATCTTCTTCATAGGATATTTATCCCTATAAGTATGGATGAATTCTGTGTTGACACGCTCATCAGCAAAGATATTCTCTTCCCTCATCAAATATTTCTGTTCGAGTTTTCTCTGCTTTCTGGTATCGAGCAGTTTGTAGCATCCATGTGAGCAAGAGCCTGACCGTTCATGCGTTACTGGGCGCCGACATCAAGGGGTTCATCTTACCTCTAGAGAGTTGGCTATCCGCTTGAGGGCAACAACTGTCTTCTAAGTAGTGCTAATACGAATGGATATCCATCACATGCCAAAGTCTAAATCCTTTTATGTATCTTCTATTATTATTTTTCTTTGGGCCAATGAGAAGATACCCTCGTCTATATTCTTATTCTCACCCAAACCCTTAAACTAAAAACTCAACAAAAAACCCCCTTGAAGGAAGGATAAGCCACTTATGCTGTTGACATAGCTATTGTCTTCTAGAAAAACATATTGTAGAAAAGTTAAAAATGATTTATCAGAATACCATCATTTTAATCCTTTCCCTCTCTTTTCCCTCTTCTTCTCTGTTCTGTCGACCCATCACATGAGAACAAAACATTTCTCCTTTGCTTCCTCATCCTTCATCTCCTCTCCTCGGGGATTTGCTGCCATGATATGTGGGCCTTTCCCTGTCTCTAATTTCCCATCTCCCTGCGTAATTCTACAGCATAACCTACTTTTATCGACCAGAGCCAACCTTCATGGGTGGTGTGGGAGCAGCAAATCCCTGTTGTATTCACTAATTGGAAATGGTAATCAATGAAGCAAAAAAGAAAAAGACAAATTTCAATACTCTTTGTAGCAATTGTGATGTTACAAAAAAGGTGATTTCTCTGTGCTTGCTCAACAAGGGTTGGGCTCCACGTGGTTTCTTCATTCAGAGTCTGTTCATCTTCATCGTCATCTTTTTCGTCCAGAAAGTTGGGTATAAGAACATATTTGGGATTTTTTGGATTTTTTTAAAAAGTTATTTTTCTTCAAAAATCATTGGGTATTATATTTGGAAATTTGAAGTTTTGAGGATATCTTCTATTTAATAATTTTAATATTTATGATGGACGAAGAAAATCAAAATTTGAAAATTTTAGAACTTTTTATAAGAGAGAATCATAAATCTTCAAATATTTTGAGTATTTCTAAAGGGGGAGAAAAAAGAACAAAATACATTCTTGGAATTTTTAGAAAATTTATAAGGGTCTTAAGTGGGGACAACAGTAATTTTTTAAAGATGTTTTTGGAGCTTTTAAGTTTGTAATTTTTTTACATTTTAAAAATCTTTTTTAAATTTTATTTTGTGTTTTGAGGCATTCGTATTCTTTTACATTAATGGTAAATTTGATGATTGTTACATGATTGCACTTCCATCAAAATACTTGCAGCTCAATTGACGACATATATGGGTTGCAAACAGGTTCGGGTCGGATCGGGTCGGGTCGGGTCAGGTTTGACCCGACCCAGATATGGGTAAACCCAAACCCGACCCGGTTTAAATCTGGGTCAAGGTTTGGATACCTGTACCCGACCCAGGTGTAAACTGGGTCACCCGTACTCGACCCGGTTGTATTGTGGGTTGGGTTCGGCTCGGGTTCGGATTTAAAAGGGTAAAATTAATCCGGATAAAATTGCGTGGAGTGTGGCTTGAACACGTAACCGCACGGTTTCGTGCGTAAGACATTACCACCATGCTACTTATATGTCTGTAAACTTATTATATTAATTTATTTATAGCATTTCAATAAATCCAATTATTTAAAATTTGGCAAAATAACCTTTAAAAAATTGCAACCAACAAGGCACGAACCGATTATCTTGCTAATATACGTGAACAACCCCCATCCAACTGAGATAAAGATGTAATTGAGGCTTGGTTTATAATTGTGTTATATATTACTTAAGCTTATCATTTGAAATTGGAAAAAGATAATTTTTCATGCATGGGTCGGGAATCGAACCGCTATCCTACGAACACGTAACGAAGAGAGCAAACCAACATTCCCAGCAGCACCCTTTAAGAGAAGGTTGCATTGTGAATTAATATATATTTATAACATATGAACGGGTGGAATTCGTGTCAATCCGGGTTGACGGATCAAACCCGTTTCCAACCCAGATTTTATCCGGGTTAGTCGGTTCGACTCGGATCCTACCCGACCCGGATTGGCCCCTACCCATACCTGGCCCAAGAGGCCGGGTTCAGGTTCGGTCGGGTACATTTTGCCACCCCTAACGGCAAATAGATGAGGTGGCTTTTTGTTGAGTGTTTAGTTGAAGGGTCTAACTGAGAATCCTGGTATGGATGATGGTGTGTGCTTGTGATTTACCCTTATTCTTTTCATAACATCGTATTGATTTTGGGCTTGTTGATAAAAAGTAAATTAACTTTTGATTTCATATTGTTTTTTATTTTCTAATATTTCTTCTCAAAGCTGAAAATAGAAGTTTGTTATTGTGACTAAATGCAGTAATATAAAAGTGTCCAAAGGTGTTAATGAATCTGATTAAGACCACATGCACAATTTTTCCATATGAAACTGCTTATCTCTCAACTACAATTTATTGATGTTCTTAGAAAATTAGCCGAAATTGATGTCAAGACCATCATAGTAGGGGAAGGCAGCGGCGGCGTTGTTTGTTGCTATTGGTAGTGGTTCTACCAAATGTTTTTTAGGGTCTGAGCATTTTACCAGATAGTGCACGTGATGCTTTAATACCATGCAATCTTAAACTCTCTTGTCTGTGCAAGGAAGAGAAGGATCAATAGAAATTTCATAATCTATCGGAGCTTGTGTTTAACGGGTTAAGACTATTTAATCGGTATTCTTTTTGCAGCTGAAGAACTACAGGGCAATGGGACTAGTGATGGTTGTAAAAGCTGATGAGGTGCCAACGTTCAGGGCAAAGTTGAAATCTTTACTGGCTGAATCCTGACATTGTAGGTATATGTGCTTTGTTGCTGCCATTGCATCTAAAGCAACTATAAACCTCGAAATCCAGCTATAAGCTTGCTGAGATGTTTTGGGCCGGTGCACTGATGTTTCACATCACGGCTGCACAGATGTTGGAAAATGCGAGTTGTAATTAAAAGACGGAACACTGTTTTCGTTCTTTTGGTTATATTCTCTCCAGATTTTGCAAGGTGCGAGGAGACGGTGTGTTTTTTGCAAGTGCCCAAGGGAACTTTGGATAGACAGTCGAATATTATCACAGAATTTTGAATCAAAACTGTATTTGTAAGATCAAAGTAAAATGCTATTTGTTTTACAATCACCGAGCAAAGAAAGTCCAGGGGCTGCATACGGTGGGATCCTCAGAGTTGCTTCTTTTGTCTTCACTGTTCCTCTGATTTGTGATCTAGTAGGAAATGTTAGGTTGCCATTTGATGCAACATTTCTCTTTTAAAAATATTTTTTATTGTTGGCAAAAATTTCACCATCTGCATGTGATTATCGCATGACAAATAGGAAGATGCGAGTGTTGGATAATGGGGATGCCTATTTGCTAGTCGAAATGGTGAAAATTTGAAATGAGACGAGAGAAGCATCTTCATTCTACTTTTCTATTGCAAAATCAATTTCCGTTGTCGATTGAACACTGGTATCAGGGGGTAATCTTCATTTTCTTTTCACCCACCTAATAAAACTCTCTCTCTCTCTCCGTGCTAAATCGCGTACTGTGCATAACTGACTTCCAGTAGCTAAAGAAGAGAGATTAGAGGAATTACATCTGGATCAATATTTATTTTGATGTAGAAGGCGCTAATTTATACAAATTGGACATTGGAAAGGGCATTATGGTCCCCTTAAGGACATGTTTTCTACTTTTGGCATACTACTTAATTTGATCTATTGAAAAAAGGTCTTGAAGTTAGGTTTTACAATACTATGATATCTATTGTGAAATACAAATTTTTTTTATACCTTTAGGCAAGATTTGTTCTATTTTTCTGTTGTAAAACCTAACCAAATTTAATTGGCAATATTCATCGTATTTTTTATTGAACTATGATCTTTGACGTATAAGATTAAGACATCCCGATAATAGAAAAATTGACGAGCTAATTAAAATGAACTTAAGAATTAACAATATCAAGGATATCACATTGTAATCATTGATTGATCACAGAAATGCCCAAGAAGTCATTCTCAGAAGGTCAAATGGCTAATAAGAGTTAGTTCACTCTAACATTTATAAGCTATTAAGCTTAAATAACGTGATAACAATGAATATTTTCTAACCTATATAGATGACCATTCCAAGTATACTCTCGTATACCTTTTAAATAGAAACTCGGAAGCATTTAAATGTTTTAAAAGGTACAAGTAAGAAATAGAAAGAAAACTTAGTAGATACATCAAAGTGTTAAGAACTACTAAAGATGTTAGAATTCTATTTATAGGAATTTGAAGACGACTGCATGTTGGGATCCTGTGAACGGCAAGTAGACACTTGGGGGATTAGTGTATAAAAATTCCTCTAGAAATTCTACTCCTAAGTTTACAAATGGAGTTACCCAAATTAAACTTAATCAAAAATAATATCTCAAGCAATATAGTATGCATCAGAATAACCAAGCAAGAGATAATAATCACAACACAGAAAGTAAGAACAATGCAAATACAAGAGATACACTGGTTCACCCAAAACACTGGGCTACATCTAGCCACTCGAGTCGCACTCGGCTAAATCCACTATTTTCCAAATAGTTACAACACCTCTTTCTAAAAGGAATTTACAAACTATCTCTTCCCAAGAGAGTACAAATTACAAACTTACTACCTCAGCCCTTGATGGGTTTCACTTTCAATGAATATATACACTTTTACATATATCCTTGCTTTGAAGCTTTGTGTAAATATGTAATGGCCATAGTGGTTGATCTCCTAATGGATGAGAAAATATGGCTTTGGGAGATCAAGAGATTAAGCCAAGAAAAGATTGAAACTGTTGAATAATTTTTGGCCAAGAGGGGATTGAAAAACTTTTTAGCTCAAAGCACTTTTTCTGTGAAAAATGTTGATCAAAACTTCAAACTAAAACCAAAGACCAATCTATTGTATATAAGGGTTAAATATGCACAAAACAGACTTCCCAAACTACTACTCCAATGGCTAGATTTGACACACTTCCATAAATCACGGAGCTGGTCAAATTTTACTATTAGGGCCATAGTAGTCAACTCCTATTTATGGAGTAGTCAACTCCTGACTAGTAGTCGACTCCTTGCACAACAATAGTTGACTACTTTAATGGGACAGTAGTACTCAGAACTCCATAGTTCAAAGTAGTCGACTCGTACTATAATAGTAGTCAATTACTTCTTAGATACATAGAGATGTATCTTAGAAGAGTAATCTAAATGATTTTATAGCATTGTTCAAACATTTTAAAACTATTTTATGTGCAATCCTGTTTATGTGTATGTGTGAGCTTCTAACAAGGGTTTAACAAGGTAAGACAAACAAAAGAAAAATTCATCAAATAGATATCACAATGAAGATCGTTTGATGCATTCTTGACTCCTCAAGCTATTTGTCTTGCTCCAATTGATCTATGGCCTTGTTGAGCTCATTCCTAACCTTGAGTGCTTTTTCTTAATTTGCCTTAAGTTTTTTTAAACCCGCACTTAAAGATATTAGATGATACGGTTGTTCATTATCAAAACTATATAGGGTGAGACTCACTATCTCAACGTTCACCTCTTTTTTGATTATGACAGACATGCATGCATAATAACGAAAAAAAATACTTACTCTTCCTACAACACAACTTGTTAGTGCTAAACAAATGCTCTAGATACTAAGTGTCGCAACATATAATATTATGCATGTGCATCTAATCCCTCTCCCCGTTCTATTATCATTAAAAAGATATAAACAATAAGAGTGATCTCTCTCCTTTCTGAAAAACATATAATCTTTTAAAATCATTCTTCCCCACATGCAAATCTCTCCCTCTAAATATATGCAAGATGAGTAAAAATGACTCAATATCTAACCAAAAGAGTGCATGATACTATTAGTGTTTAAAAAAGATATGCCATGTGTTAAGTATAAAAAATTATCACATATTGAAATAATCCACGCATTGAACAAATTTTACTACTAGTGGTTAACTCCCACTGCAAATTAGCTCTTTATTTTTGATCCTTCCCTGAAATTATGCATATTCTTGGAGGCTTGCTTCTAATCCCTCCAAATGTGAGTACCTGAAAAATCAAAATACCTGAAAAATAAAATCTAAATATTTAAGTCCATGGGGTTAGTTTGGCGGTCAAAACAATGAGTATCTCTAAAAATAGACATTAAACATGGATACTCAACATAATGGGTTCAAGCAAATAAACATTTAATAGGAACCCAAACCCATTTAGGATCGGATTTCCTAGAACCCACATGCATGTAATTTCTAGAACGATGGACAATATTCATAAAATTATCAATATAGACATTCTTATCAAAATCACATGCATTCTTTGGAACCCACATATAAATCATAAGATTTCTAGCATGATGCAGTCTTTGTGGTTTCACAAATTGTCTATGATGCATCTCAAAAGATTTATCAACATATACATTATGCAAAGTATTTGTTCTAACATTCTTCTTGCATGTAAACTTTCTATACATGAAAGCATAATTTTTCTTTTTAGCATGCAAAGGATTAACATGATTCTTTTTTTTATCTCTAACAATATTTTGAGGCACAGAATCATGTTTACATGAAGAAATAATCCTTAAACAAACATTACTCCTAATAAAATTATCATAATTAAGTACATGCTCATCATGCTCTAATTTACTCAAAGATAAATCATTCATAAGCATATCAATTCTAGCATTAATACGCTTGCATTCATCTATGAGCAAAGAATTTTTTACAACGAATTTATCATTATCAAGTCTTAATTTTTCAATCAACAAATTAGCATCAATTAATCTATCAACACAAGTATCATGCTTAATCATTAAACATCCATGATCATGTGATGTGTCCATATTTTCTATACTTTTACTGCATCATCTCATATCATTTTCATCGTCCAAAGTTTACTTTTCTATACAATATCACGCTTTTCACGATATATTTTATTCTTGCAGAGATTTGTGGATTTGCAGGAACTTTGGAGTGATTTAGAGCAAATTCGACACCTGGACACATCCAAGCTAGCTGGAGCATCAATGGCAAGGTCCACTAGGTGCTCGACGAGGTGGAGAAGAAGATTGAAGGAGGAAAAGAGAGAAGAAGGATGAAAGAGAGGTAAAAAGAGAAGTCCTTACATGCTATTCAGATTTTCAGCCAGCTTGATCGAATGGAGTTGTCCACTCGGGCTGAGCAGCTGCACAAAACGGAAGGCCTCCAACATTGAAGATACATGCACTGCTCGATCGAGTAGTCAAGCTACTCGATTGAGCCGAATGTGCAACAGAACGGCAAATTCTGAAGCCTTCCCAGCTATCTACAGGTCGATTAAGAAGACGAGCTACTCGACTGAG